>JAMPIV010009400.1:0-275000 GCA_024509875.1 Oreohelix idahoensis | reverse complement strand
CTTTTTTTCAAATGTGCACAACAAGGATGTGCTTCAGTGTCTTGATATATATCCAACACTGGAATTCATGCAAGAGCGGCGTGCATTAAGAGATAAATATAATTCTGCATATACATGAAATGCAACGCGCATTCAGAGATCTAACCATAGAATTCACACATAAGCAATGTGTATTCAGAGATCCAACCCTTGAATTCACAAAGAGAAACGTGTATTCAAAGATATAACCCATGAATTCTTAAGAACAACATGCATTCACATATCTAACCTTGTATTCACACGGGTCTGAAGACGCATCAAAAGATAGCTTGACTACTTGCGTCAAGTTCAGCGTACCAGAGCTGACCAAGACCCTACTCCACCTCCAAGTGGTGGTCCTGGAAACAGGCTGCATCACTGCAGTCTGGCTGAGAGAGTAGGGATCGAAGAGGGAAGGCTAACCTGGTCCCAAAAATGCTATGCCGAAAACGGATGTGTCGGGCAGAAATGCGCAGATATCACAGCTTTGCTGTAAACGGCGACGTCCTTTTTCGGACGAACGCAGAAGAAGAAGAATTATTCACACAAGAGCAACGTGTATTCAGATACCTAACCATTGAATTCAGACAAGAGCAGCGTGTATTCATAGATATAATCCTAGAATTCACTCAAAAGCAACGTGTATTCAGAGATATAACCTTTACATCCATATAAGAGCAGCGTGTATCCAGAGAGATAACCGTGGAATTCACACAAGAGCAACGTGTATTCAGATATCTAACCCATGTATTCACACAAACGCAACATGTATTCAGAGATCTAACCCTCGAATTCACACAAGACCAGAAAGCATTCCTTTGAATCCCACACTTGTAACTTAAAATATTACGCACTGGCACACGTAGAAAACACTTTATAAAACAAAATAACATCAATCGCGAAGCAGAAGACAGGAAGAGTAAAAATTTGCGTGGAATAGGATGATTCAAAGACACTATTTTGTCGAAACATTCAGACCAGTTCAAAGTTGAAAAAGAATCCAACTTTTTATCTGTGCGAGACGATCAGTTTACTGCCTTTCCATCCACAGGGCGGTGGGAGATTCAAACTAAATGATATTTTACCAAAATGTTAACTTCTCTTCAAAGAAAAGATCGCGTTACTATCACTGGTGTAACTGCAATTAAACTGATTATACAACGAACTCAGCAATTACTGTATAATCGATATAAGCCATTTGTTTCAAAAGTATAAATACGTCAGGTATTGGTGTGTATCATGCACTAAAGCATGCAAGGACTTTGGCCTCACAATAAGTCTAAAGAAAACGAATGTGCTGAGTCAGAATGTGGGTGCTGCACCAGTTATCACTATCGATAACTATGAATTGGCAGTGGTGCACCACTTCACATACCTAGGGTCTACCATCAATGACAAACTCTCACTGGATACAGAAATCGACAGCCGCATTGGCAAAGCTGCATCTACCTTTGCCCGCCTCACATCGCGTGTTTGGGGAAACTCTAAACTCACAATGAAGACCAAAGCTGCGGTATATAATGCCTGCGTCACCAGCACACTCCTATATGGCAGCGAGACCTGGACGACCTATGCTAAGCAAGAAAGAAGGCTCAATACCTTCCATTTGCGGTGTCTACGCCGCATCCTCGGCATCTCGTGGAAAGATAAAGTGACAAATGTCGAGGTGTTGTCACGTGCTGGTCTTCAAAGTATGTATACGCTTCTTAGACAGCGCAGACTTCGCTGGCTTGGCCATGTTCGCCGCATGGAAGATGGTCGCATCCCAAAAGATATCTTCTACGGACAATTAGCAGATGGCAAGAGAACAGTTGGGCGACCACAGCTGAGGTTCAAAGATGTGTGCAAGAGAGATATGAGGGCACTGGACATGGATCCAGCAACATGGGAGGATGAAGCTGCCGATCGCACTAAGTGGCGATGCTACTTACGGCGCCACCTCAGATTGGGCGAAGAGAGGCTCACACAAGAAGCAGAGGTGAGGAGAAAACGTCGAAAGGAGCACCAGGAAAATAAGCAGCTGAGGGCTGTTACCTCAGGGGCGCATTCCCATAGTCAGTAATGACTGAAGGGGCTATTATTATTATTATTATTATGGTGTGTATCAACTGTCCTAGTCATGTACGCAGTAATGAGAGAGCTGGCAGGTTACATTTAAGAGCAGCCATAGTGGATACACTGGGTAAGGGAGTGTCACATAATTATTGGGTCGATCTCTTTTCTTCTACGGCAGTATTTAGTTACTTTTTTGAGTGGACTAAATTAGTGCTTTGCTAAGATTAGGCACAAGTAAAAACCCAGATGGGCTGTTCAGCGACCGAGCGTTGAGTTTACTAAGGCGTGCCGGGCGATAAATTACCCGTCTGTGGACAGATTACAGTCACGCACTTATCAGCCGGCCACACCTGAGCGGAAATGTTGTAATAGTCCGGGCAGATGTAAGAAGTTATTTGTAAACATTGCCGAGAGAGGATCGGATGTTTTCATTACATATTTAGGAGACATGACCTCTGCAGTAACGTGAGGAAATTTCCTAGTGGAAATATTTTGAATGACCCCACATGACACGTATGTTTGATGCGATTGGCAGACATTCGGAATGAAGGCACAACATCCCTTCCGATTGAAGCCCTGCTTAACATCGTAACGAACAAATGCGGGGGAAAACAGGCAATATAACCTGACACTTTAGCCAGGTTAAAGCACTGTGAAAATTCACTCGCGCCAAGAAGACAACCAAATCGTGCCAGAGTTAAGAATAGTACCAGACCGGACCTTGTTTGAGCATTTTCGGGACTTAAAAGCCCAATAAAAACTCTACCATTTAACACGGAAAACCGGAATCTGGGGGAACTGAAACACAAGTCAAAGTGGGAAATTATTGTTAAAGTAACAACACCCCAGTCCAAGTGTAAGAGGCCTCTATAAGTGTT
Organism: Oreohelix idahoensis; assembly: GCA_024509875.1. Lineage (NCBI taxonomy): Eukaryota > Metazoa > Mollusca > Gastropoda > Stylommatophora > Oreohelicidae > Oreohelix > Oreohelix idahoensis. The sequence goes on along the minus strand of JAMPIV010009400.1, from coordinate 272,049 downwards.
TTTATTTCTCTGAGCCAGCAGTCTGTGAGCCTAAAGATTGGCGTAAGTTGTACATTTTGAATTCTATATTTTTGCATTATTAACGTGTTAACTAATATGTATATATTGACATGAGAATTAATATATGAAAATTGCTAGTGGATGTCCAAGTCATTTGAGGCTGGCAATCTCAGCATATAGAATGATGATTTCTTGAACCACCACTGCCAGGGCTGGTGACTGCTTTATTGCGAGTTTCTTATAAAGAACCAAAAGCAGAGGCAGTCCCACGTTCCATATGGAGCAGGGAGGGAATGATGAAAGAAATGATGTACATACTTGTTATAACCTTTTCTTACTTACTTACTTAGTCGTTCCCCTTCTACCGTGAGGTGTAGAGGTTTGGAAGAGAGAGCGCCAGACTATTCTATCATCTGTCTTCTTCCTGGCCTGGTTCCATTCTAGTCCTCGGTCCTTCAAAGATTGTCTAATGTTGTCCTCCCAGCGGACTCTGGGTCGTCCTGGAGGTCTGGATCCCTGGCTCTTTGTTTCCCATGCTTGTCGTGGTAGCCGATCTTCTCCCATTCTGCAGACATGGCCAAACCATCTTAGTTTTGTTATAACCTTTTCAACCAGTGTAAATGTAAAACATATTCACTCTAAATGTAATGAAAGTTTCAACATTTTCAACCAGTGTAAATGTAAAACATATTCACTCTTTCACCTTTTCATCCAGTGTAAATGTAAAACATATTCACACTAACTGCAATGAAAGTTTACAACCTTTTCAACTGATGTAAATGCAAACATTTTCAAACTATATTGTTAACATTTTCAATTAAAGTTAAATATAACTATTCATTTTAAATGTAAAGATAGTTTTTCGCCCACTGGGATTAAGATTAGTTCTCAGAGAGGGTAACGTTCTGAAGATAGATGGCATGGTGGAATAGGAAGATGGGGGCACATAAGTATGTGTCGGGAAACTCAATACTCAGTGTCACGTGAAAGATAATTTATTTTACCATCTTGTCCATAATGTTATTACTCTTTTAATGTTCTGTTTTCCGAGACATTTTGTATTTTCGTTTCTTTCATATTCTACCTACATTTTTTCACCTTCTCAACCCCACCCGAGGTTGTTTACGCTGGCCAGCTGCGGTCAGCTAACGCTAGACGTAATGTTATCTAAACGCACCTGTTCGACCAGAGAAACATTTCTCGGGTCCGCTTTAAGTGTTAGAACGAGCCAAGACGGTTTCTGTGAAAGAAACGGTTCGTTAGCGGCGGGTACCCTCTGTGCTCCCAACAGGGGAATTTCTCTGGTCGCTTTAAAACGTTTGATGACGAGCGGCTGGTACCCTTTGAGGCCTGGGTAACGAGTGTGATCTGTTTCAGGGGAAGATAACAACCCGCGGTCAGTCTTTGGGTTTTCGCCCCTTAGACAAGATAGAGCATAATGTTATGCATTTCTCTACCTGGGGAACTTTCGCACGATTTCTTTTGTCTTACTCTAGATTACGTCTTTCGCCGAACTTCTGTAGAAATACGCACGCCAGGTGTTCGGGGGGAGCGTCCCTTGTGATCTATAAGAGTAGACTGGTTTTAATAGACAAAGAAATTCGTGTATTTTCCTGGCCCGTAGATGACCATCATGAGATAAGGCAAACTTTAACACAATACTAGAATGTGTTTTGCTATGTTCTAGTCATTTTTCGGGGGTGAGTTGACATATCTTATAATTATTATATTAGATTCATGTTAGCTTTTATATATATCTGTTAGGAAAGTGAATTTATTTCGTAGGACTTCTCCTAGTAATTTATTCAGTGATAAGGTAGCGCTGTCTACGGCCTATTAAGTGGTGCTTAAACTGTTACGGTTTATCATGGGTTAAATGTTAAACTTACAATAACAGATATTAGGCGTAGAATCAGTCCACGAATGCTTACCATTGGGTTAAGAGTCAGCAAAAATTAACTGTCATTTCTGTAAGATAATGTCAGGTGTGGATTGTTCACTTTAAAACTGAATAGTGAGATGCAGGTAATAACTCTGGATTATAGGAGATAGTCACTTATTCCTTTTGATAGATATTTCTAGTGGCAAGGGAGGATCATTTTATGCTTACTTGTGTGGCTAGGCACTAGTCTATAACTTTCACTGAAAGCAGTCACCAGGCATTGATATAATTATATCGTATGATCTAGCCACAACTGTATTATTATAGCAAGAACATTGCATTTTCTTTGTACTCATTTTGTGGAAATGCTAATATATTTCCCAAAGGGGACATACGATTTATTTGCGTAATGTCAAATGCTGTAATCTGTTTATGTAAATTCATTTAATGTTGTAAGATGAATAAGCATATTCATTTAACTGTAACTACAGGTTAGGTTTCCTGTATGTTTAGATTGGGAGAAGAGGAGTAGATTTTGATGTCAGAACATTTACTGATAGGTACCTGGGGGTGCAAAAGATATTAAGACTATGCGGGCGCGTGTTGATAATTGATGTTTTTAAGGAACAGGAGACATGGTTAAAGACAGCCCTAAACTATCATAGCAATGGCTACAATAAATCTAATCCCATGGTGGAGCGAAGCTTTCTGTATAAAGTTAGTGTGATTTTAGCGTTGCTTGAAGTTAAAAGGTGTCTCTTTTGGGTCTCAGTTTCAGGGAGACCGACTCGCGAGAGCAGATTCCAGTCAGGCGAAGAACGAAATATTCTCTTCGATCTAGAGGGTTCTGAATACCGCTAGCGTAACGAATCGTCAACCCCGTTCCTGAATCAAAACCCTTTTTTGTCAACGCCAAGTTAAGCTCACGCAGTGCAACGGAGCCAACGCAAAATCTGGAATCGCCAAACGCAGTAGTAGTTCTCTACTCGCCTATTGGATTACCAGCCAGAGCATTGCGGCTTCCAGAATATCAAACCCGCTCAGCATGCCTATAGCAGAATTCCATATCACCCGCCTTTTTTGTGCCTAAACGGGGCACTCAGCAAACCACAGCCAAACCAGTTTAAACAGGATTTACAGCCAAGCGGAGCCTTGCGCCGGATAAGCGCGCCTGGGTCTCTTTGTCCTCAAGTGACTTCTTCTGGTGTATTTCCTGGATACTTAAAACCTCGCACGTATGAGCAGCCATCTATGGACAGAGTTTCAGCCCCACTCACGCTATAAGGGGAGTCACCAACGTTTAGCACCAACAAAGAAAGTTTTGTAGGCTAGTCCCTCACGAAGGATCTACAAGTAATTCACTTCCTGGAGCTAGTACATTTGGTCCCCGAAAAGCGGACAGGCTGTCGCCCAGTTCAATCAGTTGGTCAGCAGGAGATAAACAGAGTCCCCCAGCCCAACTCGCGCCAGTAGGGGGGGGGGGTCACCAACGATAGCGCCTATACAGTGATGTTATTCAGGTTAATTCCATCACCGATGGAGGATATATACGAAAACACCACTTACTGGAGTTACTTCAGCTGGTCCCCGAAAACCGAAGGACTGTCACTCGATTATTTATCTCTTTGTGTTCTACAGGTTTTATGAATGGTGATCTGTGTGTGTGGTTGTTGGTGTATATGATTATTGATGATTAGTTGATTATTGATGTAATTTTATGTTGTTGTGATGATATGCATTATTTTCATGCTTTTCTTCTTTAATAAATTTTACACATTTATTAATGCGCTGTTCACGACCTTTCCATCCATATTTGTATTTTTAGCTCTTTACTATAATCTCTATGTATGATAAGAGAAAAGAGAGAGAGAGCAGGAGATGCTTAGACAGACATAAGTGAGTTGAGGCTTGGAGAGAGAGATCATTTTGGTAAATCTTCTTCCAGGTTGTCTCAAGTCCATCTCCTATTTACACCTTTCTGTGTGTGTAATCTATAACTCTGTCAGTCCACTATCCCTTGTCGATTTCACTACTGTTGTCCAACTCGACAAATACTCTACCACTCTAACTCAACCACGACAAATGGGAGCCCGTCCGAGATTCTAGAACCCATCTAGTACGACATTTAATATGTGCTCGATCCGAGGATGAATCTCTCACAAGATTCTATTCTGATTCTTAGAGTTTAGTGTTCGGCAGATTATAGGAATTTCTTTCCCCTAGACATATCGAACTATTTCTTTTGGGTGGAAGTCGGAACAGCGTTTTTTCTCCACAGCAATCATAAATATTAAGTTACATTTATTGTTCATGCTACACATGAGACAGCTGGTAAAGGTTGATGGTATCACTGCTGAGTTTTTGGTTGACAAATCTGACGACTATTGTTGTAAAAGTCACAAAAATTTTTTTTTTTTAAAGGGTTAATATTTTTTCAGGAGTAGCTCTTTAATCTGAGATAAGAAGCTACAGATAGTCAGTTACTAGCTCGCATCTGTACCAAGGGAGGGTGTTCATTCGGATGATAGTAACCAATCCTCTCAATAGCTTAGTACTGACAGAACTGGGGTGAAGTGATAGTAAGTTTTACATCACTTACATTTTTTGGAGTTTTTTGGGTTTTTGCTTGTCGCAATCAGAGTAGCTACAAATTTTCTTGTTTTTAAAGTTCCCAGGCTAGCCTAGATTTTATTGATTATTAAGTTAATCAGCACCTAGTGCACTAGGTAACTAAGATCTCTAGGTTCTATTCTTCTATAGTGTTTGCTCACCCTGATATAATGGCCGATCTAGATAAAGTGCATAGGATTGCCCTCGAGGTAGCTAAGTACATGGAGTACAAGGATAGCGAAATCCAGCCCTTTCTAGAATTTGCAGTAAGCCTGCAGGATCAATACGAGGTAGACAATTGGTTTGACAGCCGTTTAATCTTGGCATGGTCCTGTAAACAAACTGGGGAGAGTGAAGCATTCACCCGACAGTACGTAGAAGAAGTGATAGAAGATGAGAAGCAAAGGGAAAAGCAAAGACAAGAACGGGACAAGAAATTGGAAATGGAGCAACAAGAACGGGACAAGCAATGGGAAATAGAGCGCCAAGAAAGGGACAGAGAAAGCCAAGAAAGGAGCAGGCTACACCAAATCAGAATGGATGAACTGGATAGCCAAATTCGGAGGATGGAAACAGATACTAAATGTAGTCACTCTAATTCCCCTCCTACTGTGCCCTTAACGGTCAACGCCCCTGCAAACCTTGCGCCCATGAAAGAAAACTTGCCTGCTAAAACCGAACCCCAACTCCAGAAAATTGACTTTCCTTTGGACTTGGATCCGAAGCCCAAACAAGGAAAGAATTTACGTCGGGACAGCAGACCTAAAGCCACGGGAAAAATTACGCAACGTTCCCAGGCATGGAAACTGCTCAAAGGTGAGAGAGGTGCTAACAAGCATTGTAATACGGATTGTTCCCGTCTGGCAAGCGGCGAACCCCGAGCCTCTCACGCTCCAGACCGAGCAGCACCTAACCGACACGTGACGTCGAGAAAAGGGAGCCACACCCTATCACGTTATATTTCGCTAGATTCCCGGCCGGACGAAAAAAAATATGCAGAGGCGTATCCCTCCAACTCAACGATCGTAGAATGGAGGCGCCGCTCCTCTTATCACCCTGAGCTTAAAAGGTGCAAGAATAATAATAATAAATAATAAATTCTTTAAGCGCCAAACACGGCGCATAAGGCAGAAACCAGTGCTCTCCAGGTTGTTCGTTGTGACGCCACTCCTCTTAGCTCTTGCACATTATTTAGGCCCAACGTTCTTCCTTCTCTTATTATTGTTCTTCTGAGTGTTTCTTTTGGTCTTCTTTTTTTCCGCTTACCCTCAGGAACCCAAGTGAGCGCCTGTAGTGGTATTCTGTTGTTTTGCATTCGTAGGACATGACCGATATATGACCATCGTCTTTTCCTTATATAGTCGGAGACATATTTTTGCCTAGAGTCTTCTCTTATTTGTCGATTAGTCTTGAATTCTTTCCAACTGATGTTCATGAGTTTTCTAAGACATTTGTTCTCGAATGTATTCAGCTTGTTCTCCAATGATTTTGTTATTTTCCAACTCTCACAGCCGTATGTTAACACTGAGATAACATTTGAATTAAACAGACGAAGCTTGGTATGTATATTCAATGATCGTAATTTCCAAATGTTAGATAATCTATTGAAGGCGCTAGCTGCCAAAGCAATTCTAGTATGGATTTCTTGTGTTGTGTCACCATCCTGAGTCATTTTACTGCCTAAATAATTGAAACTTTCAACTTTCTGTAGTTTTTCCCCGTTCAAGATGATATCAAAGGTCTCGTTAGAAAAGTTCATAGCTTTAGTTTTAGAGGCATTTATTTGGAGACCAATTTAACCGAGAGATGACACAAATTATTTATTGCTTCTTGGGATTGTCTTGGTGTTGAACTTAAGAATGCTACATCATCTGCGAAATCCAGGTCCCCCAGGAATTTTCCATTTGTCCATTTTATACCCAATTGTTCATTGTGGGTATAGTTTCTCATAACCCAATCAATAGCTATTCCAAAAAGTAGTGGTGACATAATACAGCCTTGTTTCACCCCTGTTTCTACTGTAAACCATTATGTATTCCCTTTATTTGTTCTAACAAAACATCTTGCATTGTCATATAGCGCTTTGATTATATTCACATATTTTGTTGGAAAACCATAGATTGTAAGTATCTTCCACAATGATGGGCGGTGTAGACTATCAAAGGCTTTTTGAAAATCGACGAAGGTGATAATAAGTGGCAAGAATAAGTCGCCTGCTAAAAGGGTTAAACTTTCCAAACCGTTCCAAGGAACTTTGGAAAAACATACCGAGAGTTTTTTCTCGGGCACTTCGCGATCTAACGGGATCTCAAACCGTCCAGTCCTTTGCATGCAGTCTGCGGGGCCTGTCAACCAGGAAGTGGATCTCGCATTGCAGGACAAAGTTCAACTGACGCCAGTAACTTCCTCAGGGGAGGGCAAAGTTGACGTTTATGATGGACACAGGGTTCCAGGCGAAGGGATCCCTGGAATTCCATTTGAGTCTCTCACACTTCTCAGGGCAGAAGACAGTGAGAAATGCTGCCTTACTACTGTACAAGGAGCCATTGTTGAGAGCCTTGGCTCACGTCATGCTAGTAATGGGAAAGCGACTCAACAAACTCTGCAACTAGCAGATATTACCTATCTGTCTTCACGGATAGAAGCTACGGAGATCTGTTATGATTTAGTAGAACCACAGAGTGCGATCGATTACTCTTTGCTTCAGGCAGCAGAGTTTTCTCATTCAAATCGCATTATTCCAGTGGTCTCAACCCCACTGATGGACAGCAAAGTAGTCGCCTCCGCCAGGCCATTACAGAACAACTTGATCATTTCCGTTGACCAAGCCAGAGTTGTGACTGGCAAGGCAAGGAAAGCTCCAGACCCGCCTTTAGACGGCACAGGTCTGAAGATTGATCAATGCTCCCGCCGAAACAGCGGAGTAGGTGTGGAGAGGCAGAAGGAAAATGCTAGCATTTCTTCGGCCAACGAACGGCTTTATTTACCAACTAGGGTTACACGCGCGCGAAAAGTCCCTATAGACTGCAGCTATACAGGGTTATTCAAGTCCGCGACAGGTAAACCCATAACGGAAATTAAACAGCCCGAGTCCAGCAACGATTACACTGCATGTAACAGGCGGATTATCTACGCAGTGGCCAGTGAGTTCAGGCGGGGCCGAAACTCACAACAGGTGCGGATAATTTTCCGGACCATAAACAGGCACAGCGAATTGCGGAAGCAAGGTCAGGTTCACACGGAAACGGAAGGCGTCAGTGCCGACTGGCCTCGCAAAATCCCATTCGCTGAACGTCTATTAGACAGAGGGAAGAAAAGAAATGAACTCGGAGCTAGTCATACAGACAGACAGAAATTGGAAACGTATTTGGTTTTATGAGTATAGGATGTTCCATTGACAGGTAACTAAAGACGATGGAAAAGATAAATTACTGTCATTTTTGTCCGTATTCCTCGAACTTTAAAAGGGGGGGGGGGGGCACCTGTCACGTGAAAGATAATTTATTTTACCATCTTGTCCATAATGTTATTACTCTTTTAATGTTCTGTTTTCCGAGACATTTTGTATTTTCGTTTCTTTCATATTCTACCTACATTTTTTCACCTTCTCAACCCCACCCGAGGTTGTTTACGCTGGCCAGCTGCGGTCAGCTAACGCTAGACGTAATGTTATCTAAACGCACCTGTTCGACCAGAGAAACATTTCTCGGGTCCGCTTTAAGTGTTAGAACGAGCCAAGACGGTTTCTGTGAAAGAAAAACGGTTCGTTAGCGGCGGGTACCCTCTGTGGTCCCAACAGGGGAATTTCTCTGGTCGCTTTAAAAACGTTTGATGACGAGCGGCTGGTACCCTTTGAGGCCTGGGTAACGAGTGTGATCTGTTTCAGGGGAAGATAACAACCCGCGGTCAGTCTTTGGGTTTTCGCCCCTTAGACAAGATAGAGCATAATGTTATGCATTTCTCTACCTGGGGAACTTTCGCACGATTTCTTTTGTCTTACTCTAGATTACGTCTTTCGCCGAACTTCTGTAGAAATACGCACGCCAGGTGTTCGGGGGGAGCGTCCCTTGTGATCTATAAGAGTAGACTGGTTTTAATAGACAAAGAAATTCGTATATTCCTGGCCCGTAGATGACCATCATGAGATAAGGCAAACTTTAACACAATACTAGAATGTGTTTGCCTATGTTCTAGTCATTTTTCGGGGTGAGTTGACATATCTTATAATTATTATATTAGATTCATGTTAGCTTTTATATATCTGTTAGGAAAGTGAATTTATTTCGTAGGACTTCTCCTAGTAATTTATTCAGTGATAAGGTAGCGCTGTCTACGGCCTATTAAGTGGTGCTTGAACTGTTACGGTTTATCATGGGTTAAATGTTAAACTTACAATAACAGATATTAGGCGTAGAATCAGTCCACGAATGCTTACCATTGGGTTAAGAGTCAGCAAAAATTAACTGTCATTTCTGTAAGATAATGTCAGGTGTGGATTGTTCACTTTAAAACTGAATAGTGAGATGCAGGTAATAACTCTGGATTATAGGAGATAGTCACTTATTCCTTTTGATAGATATTTCTAGTGGCAAGGGAGGATCATTTTATGCTTACTTGTGTGGCTAGGCACTAGTCTATAACTTTCACTGAAAGCAGTCACCAGGCATTGATATAATTATATCGTATGATCTAGCCACAACTGTATTATTATAGCAAGAACATTGCATTTTCTTTGTACTCATTTTGTGGAAATGCTAATATATTTTCCAAAGGGGACATACGATTTATTTGCGTAATGTCAAATGCTGTAATCTGTTTATGTAAATTCATTTAATGTTGTAAGATGAATAAGCATATTCATTTAACTGTAACTACAGGTTAGGTTTCCTGTATGTTTAGATTGGGAGAAGAGGAGTAGATTTTGATGTCAGAACATTTACTGATAGGTACCTGGGGGTGCAAAAGATATTAAGCCTATGCGGGCGCGTGTTGATAATTGATATTTTTAAGGAACAGGAGACATGGTTAAAGACAGCCCTAAACTATCATAGCAATAACTACAATAAATCTAATCCCATAGTGGAGCGAAACTTTCTGTATAAAGTTAGTGTGATTTTAGCGTTGCTTGAAGTTAAAAGGTGTCTCTTTTGGGTCTCAGTTTCAGGGAGACCGACTCGCGAGAGCAGATTCCAGTCAGGCGAAGAACGAAATATTCTCTTCGATCTAGAGGGTTCTGAATACCGCTAGCGTAACGAATCGTCAACCCCGTTCCTGAACCAAAACCCCTTTTTTGTCAACGCCAAGTTAAGCTCACGCAGGGCAACGGAGCCAACGCTAAATCTGGAATCGCCAAACGCAGTAGTAGTTCTCTACTCGCCTATTGGATTACCAGCCAGAGCATTGCGGCTTCCAGAATATCAAACCCGCTCAGCATGCCTATAGCAGAATTCCATATCACCCGCCTTTTTTGTGCCTAAACGGGGCACTCAGCAAACCACAGCCAAACCAGTTTAAACAGGATTTACAGCCAAGCGGAGCCTTGCGCCGGATAAGCGCGCCTGGGTCTCTTTGTCCTCAAGTGACTTCTTCTGGTGTATTTCCTGGATACTTAAAACCTCGCACGTATGAGCAGCCATCTATGGACAGAGTTTCAGCCCCACTCACGCTATAAGGGGAGTCACCAACGTTTAGCACCAACAAAGAAAGTTTTGTAGGCTAGTCCCTCATGAAGGATCTACAAGTAATTCACTTCCTGGAGCTAGTACATTTGGTCCCCGAAAAGCGGACAGGCTGTCGCCCAGTTCAATCAGTTGGTCAGCAGGAGATAAACAGCGTCCCCCAGCCCAACTCGCGCCAGTAGGGGGGGTCACCAACGATAGCGCCTATACAGTGATGTTATTCAGGTTAATTCCATCACCGATGGAGGATATATACGAAAACACCACTTACTGGAGTTACTTCAGCTGGTCCCCGAAAACCGAAGGACTGTCACTCGATTATTTATCTCTTTGTGTTCTACAGGTTTTATGAATGGTGATCTGTGTGTGTGGTTGTTGGTGTATATGATTATTGATGATTAGTTGATTATTGATGTAATTTTATGTTGTTGTGATGATATGCATTATTTTCATGCTTTTCTTCTTTAATAAATTTTACACATTTATTAATGCGCTGTTCACGACCTTTCCATCCATATTTGTATTTTTAGCTCTTTACTATAATCTCTATGTATGATAAGAGAAAAGAGAGAGAGCAGGAGATGCTTAGACAGACATAAGTGAGTTGAGGCTTGGAGAGAGAGATCATTTTGGTAAATCTTCTTCCAGGTTGTCTCAAGTCCATCTCCTATTTACACCTTTCTGTGTGTGTAATCTATAACTCTGTCAGTCCACTATCCCTTGTCGATTTCACTACTGTTGTCCAACTCGACAAATACTCTACCACTCTAACTCAACCACGACACTCAGAAGGTATTCGTTTCTCTTCTTTTGCCATACTAGTTGGTGGTACCAGTTAAGGGCACTATTTCTGGAACAAGTGAGGGTATAAGTGGCCTGAAGTCGTCGCTAGACACCATCATCAGATGGGTCACAGAGACGCGGGACCAACTTTGCAGTTACTCCCTGATTCTACTTGAAACGTGCTGCAACTCTTAAATATTGACCAGGAACGTGAGCAATTCGATCACCTATCTGCGAAGAACCAAGAGTAGAAAGCCCAGCAGCTAAGTGTGCACATAAAAGCTGCCAAGTAAAGATTCCCCTTATATAATTCCCCATTAACATCATTTGATGATGACCAGGTTTTGTTAAAGAATATTCAATTTTTAATAACTGTTAAAACGTAAGTGATTATTAAATTTGTTATTTATGTCTACCCAAATTTAAAGTTGATTTAATCATATTGAATGTGTTGTATCAGTGGGTCTCAGACAATTTCTTAAATACACTCAACCAGAATAACTAAATAATAATAAGAGGAAATTCGCTGAATTAACTCAGCTGGGGACTTGAACAAGCTAACGAATTATAACATAACCCTATCCTTCACAAAAGTTGTCGGCAGATCTTAGAGTTAACGTGCTCAGCCAATGCAGCATTGTTCTCGCTTTTCTGAATATCTTGTGACTACTCCCTGGAGGTAGAAGCATCATTATTCTTCTACCTACAACTCTGCCAAGAGTAATCTTGTGTGACGGTAGACACCTTTGAAGACCAACATCAGTTACTCTTGAGTTTTGGCCACTGTGGGACCACTACTGCAGAGCTACGGGTAGGCAACCCGTGACAACGAGAAATACTTAGGACAATTAATGATCGCCTATTAGAGATCGACACTGCAATCGATGAATCAGGAAGGCTAAGATTTTTAGAATTTGGCATCAAAGGTAAGACTATCAGCCATGGACGTATGCGAGGATGCATCCATCGTGTACAGAACCAGAGCGCAACAGGAACAATTAGCATTCATAGACTTCGACATATACTGAGGGAGGCTGAGCACCTATGGGTTTGCCTCGTGTGCAATGGCGTCGACTCTGTATTAATTTATCATCATTAGTACCCTTCGGCACCTCAAGGAGCACAGAATGTCAACAAATTTGTGCCAGGGCTTCCTTTCTTAAATATGCCATTGGCTTTTACGCCCTTTCGTATCTGTCTCCAGGATCTAGGATATGACACGAAGAACAAAGAAAAAACATATGATCCTAGAACAAAGACAATTAAAAGGATATTCACAAAGGCTACTTTCCTGGGCCCACTCGGTGCTATGCTCAATTTCATCTTGCCTTGTAGAGGGATACATACTAGGACCGGATTAAGAACTCCAGAGGCCCTAGGCTATTAAGACATTTTGGGGCCCCTCTTCAATCTTCTAAAAGGTAAAACTAGAAAAAACCTAATGGATTTCAGATAAATTTTTTTTTTAATTGTTACGTATTTTTGAACACCACAGCGGTCTACTTGTTAGTAGCTTTTAATTGCTCTAACAATGCGGTATTATACGGAGTTTCGCCTTCCAAAAATATGTGACGTCATACTCTAGCAGACGATGGACAGTGGGGCAAAAAGAGAGACCGTTAGCTTTTGGTCAGTCTTCCATGTGTGGTCTTTGTGACAAGACCGATTGTGTTCGAGCTCTAAGCGTATGATGGATAAATGCTGTCCGAATACAGCCACCCATTGCCCTATCGGGAAGCAAAAACCATCAGCCACAACAAGTACAAAAATCAGTGGAAGGAGGAAGGGGATATATACAGCAGAGATGACCCAATCCACCATCTAAACAGATACCAACAGACGACAATTTTCCGCCTGAGAACTGGTCACTGCAGATTACTTGGACATCTCTATCGCCTCAGGATATCCCGCACGAATGAATGCCCATGTGGAACTGGTATCCAGACTCCAGAACACATTCTCCAGAACTGTCCAACCCATGATAAATTGCGACGTGCGACCTGGCCAAAGGGTGATGAGCTCCAGCAGAAGCTATGGGGCTGCCGCGCCGACCTGGAAAAGACTGTGGACTTCATCCTGGCGACAGGCCTGCAGATTTAGCATGACTACAAACCGAACGCAGAAGAAGAAGCTGTCCGAAGTGTATCTACGAGCAGAATATGTATTCCTAAGGACTGCCAGAGATGTCTGGTTGAGTAAGGAAAGTATCTATTGAATATTTGCAGCTGTTTATGGTTCGCTGATAGGTCTGAGTGAAAGACTGTATCACGACATGTAACCTATGGACAGACACATAGATATTTACTCATATTCTATGCTAATAAAGCTAGATCATCCTGAGCATTATAATAATAGATCCTGCGTCGATCTGATAAATAATGGAGCTCGTTTTTGATGTCAGTAAAATTGTCATATCGTCACAGAGGAGTTCCTATTGAAAGTGTGCGCATCACTGTTGCTGATTGAATGTGTGGGCCTCTCTGCTAGGCTATTGGCCAGATTAAACTATCATCCGTCATACCATTACATACAAAGATAAAGAAGATAGTAAGCGCCACATTTATTAATATCCAATACTTACTTACTTACTTAGTCGTTCCACTTCTACCGTGAGGTGTAGAGGTTTGGAAGAGAGAGCGCCAGACTATCCTATCGGCTGTCTTCCTCCTGGCCTGGTTCCATTCTAGTCCTCGGTCATTCAAAGATTGTCAATACTATGTAAAATATTAAAAAAAAAATCAAGTGTTCGTTATAGCCCCTAGATGTTGTTAAAGGTAGTGGGGTACAGCTACTATTACCCTGCAAGCACAAATGTACTATCGTGCACCTACCGTTGATGTAGAGCGGTGTGCGTTATGACTCCGTTCCCTTTTTTTTTTCGCAGGGACCCTAGGCCCGTGTCTAGTGGGCCTAATGAATAATTCGGCACTGACACACACACACACACGCACATTCACGCAATTTGGCACTTTTGGATACCTCTATTTGGATTGATTAAAACGACGAAAATAATATTCAGATATTAGAAATCAAAATTTTTACCTAATTGTATATGAACAGAACATTTTTTTCTTTCAATAAGAAAAAATAAATCTTGCCTTCATCAGCCTCAACTGTTTAATATTGTAAAGTCGCACTTCTTTTGCCATATGTGCTAGTTTTACCCAGTTTATTCAGCTTTCTCTTATTTCACGTAGCGAATCTTGATTGTTACTTTTCCCATACAAGATTTTGTCAACGGCTTAACTTCCGGTATGTGTCGTTCATTAGACCGCGTCATGTCAATCTCTAGAGAGTATTCTCCTGGACTCGTTCAGGCAGTAACAAAATTTCAGTATCTGGAACAAATTATATATTCATGGTTTTCATTGTCAGCTCTCACCTAGTCCCCGACCATGGAGGAATGGTTTTGGTATCTTTGTCTGGTATCTCCTAATGGTTTTTTTCAGCATGGATGGCCTTGCCATCAGCATAAAGCCCCCGCGTGTTATATAAAAACCTTTCCACAACTTCAAAGTGGAACTAAATTGGAAATAAAGATCGATACCGGGATATTACTTGATCTGATCTGTTAAATCACGCACATACTTCTCACTCCATTACTGGTTGTACTGTTTACCAGACGAGAAATCTCGTGAGGTATATCAAGTGTGTCTTCCTAATGTCATCCGTACGCTGTGCATCATTCGCCGCAAATTGACGCAGAACACGACCTTATAACTTATGAAGTTTCATCTAATGTTCACTGCTATGCCAGTTAAAAACAAATAATCCGCGGTTATGTCGTTTAATTCATTTATTGTCCTAAATACTCCGTGTAATAATCGTTTATCAGTGGTTTCCAAACCGTGCGGCGCGCCTCATTGGTGCAGTGGGAAGATTAAAAGACAATAACGAACGAACGAACGAAATCTTTATTTCATCAGGGTAAAGAAATAGGCATATTTTGCCTTTTTACATTTCTGCCCTGCAATACAATTTTCAGCGTTTTACAAATTAAAATAAAAATATTAACAACTTCAGACAGGATTAATTAATATTATCATCACAATCAGAAACTGAGCATACACAAGTACATTTACTCATAGTCATTCACGCACATAGAGAGAGGGATATATATAGAGAGAGAGAGAGAGAGAGAGAGAGAAGAGAGAGAGAGAGAGAAAGAGAGATAGAGGTCAAGCAATAAAGCTACTTAATATAAAAAATTCAATTGAAAATTGAAAATATTACAATGATAGTTAAATTCTCGTGGAAACGTTGAAATAACTGAAACAGAATTGTCGTTAAATGTGTGTACAAGATTTCATGACATGTGAATGCAGATGTCTTTTTCAGACATATATTCTGTTATTTTCATATGTATGTAAATCTGATTTTATTTGATCTTTCTTTAGATATCTGATGTTGTCAAGTTTAAATGATATTAAACAACAAAAGAAACTTAACTTTGTGTGTTGGTCAGACCCATACCCAATTAACCGTAGTTTTTCACGTTTGTGTGTCTTGTTGTCACATAGCTCTGTGTGTGTGTGTGTAGTTAAACTTATATTTATATGTATGAGGAGGGCAAGGTTGTCTTGTACTAAATTATAGTCGTATAGATAGGCTGGAATAGAGAAACTTACTCATTCCAGAGACATATCTTCTCCTTAAACTATTCACCCGTGAAATCTATTTCTCACACTTTTTTCTCACGTACTTATCAACATCCACTTTACTCAGACGGGACAAAAATAACTCACAACCTATCCGTACGGCAGGTGCCACCACCTGATTGGTGCTTCCTCCCTCGCTATTTTGAGAACTGCCAGACCCGCCATTGTTAGAACTAGAATCCACTCTTCTTCCTTCGAGTTCCAATTCCTTCATTCTAATAGCGTGGGCTCTGTCATTCTGTTCCTTCCTTTCTGCTCTCTCGGCCTGTTCCTTCTTTTCTTGGAATGCCCTTTCGGCCTGTTCCCTCTTTTCTTGGAATGTCCTCTCCTTTTCTCTTTCTGCGGCTTCGTGTTCTGCTTTGGTTTTTTCGTTCTCTCTGGTCAGTTTTCTTTCCTGGCGCTCCACGGCTTTCTCTGCCTCAATCCTGTCTTTTTCCTCTTTATCTTTTTCTTTCTGTTCTCTCACCGAAGTAAGCACGAAGTCAGAAAGTTCTTTGGCTGAAAACCCTAGTTCGCGGCCTAGATTAAGGTAAAAGGCATGGAGGTTTTGGGGATCTGCCATTCTGAGCAATAAGTCTGTTTACAAAGCTACACAAATGCACAACAGCTACTAACACTAAACCCCAAATTACAACAACGAATTTGCTTCACCAAGTGAACTTCATATTTCTATAACTTTAACTGTAGTTTACAAGAAATTTTGTTTCTTTCAAGTATCATTTTTGTATCCATGTATTAGTTTATCAGAAAGAATGCTTTGCAAGTAGACACATGTCTTGTCTCGCTATTGCTAAATCATACTGAGCCATGTTGTCATTCATCCTACATGCATACATCTGAGACACGCTCATTTCACTCACACTAGAAATAGGTGGGCTTGAGGACAGAAATTAGCCCCTATTTTTGCTTTGTTACAGGTTTATTTGTGTCCTAAAAACCTGAGGTCGTATGTTCGAGTCAATCCCGCTGCCTGGAACTTCTCAGGAGCATAGAGATTGTACAGAAGCTACATCTTTAGTCCCCCTCAGTCTTGGGTGGGCTAAAGTAACGAGCCTCAGCAGGAGTTTTGTGAACCAAACGAATGTCAACATAACGGTTTAAGAGATGAGTACACTGTAACTGTCTTTTTTTCCTTGTTGATGTGATCACTGGCCCAAGACAGTATACATGTTGTTAGATGTGTAGTGCGAGCGTATGATGAATTGAGTGTGGGTGCGAATGAAGACGCGAATGTGTTTAGGCTCGTATAGATGTAGATCCTGCAACCCATACTCTCACATGCAGTAATCAAGGATGCTTTGACACTGCAGGCATGTTTCAAGACATTTATTTACGAGAACACACATAGTATCAACAGGAACAGTCAGTGTAACAAGGTCATGCTGACCTGACATCGATAGGTATACATTTGGCATTCAAAAAGGTAAACATCGGAATAGACGTGCATGGTCAATAGCAAAGTTCTTCAATAATGACAGTTCGTAGCGTCGCCCTTGGCGTCTCTGACTAAACGCGTCAGATGCCTTAGTTACTATGACACATAGGTGCAACTTGGCACTCCCCGCCAATTGCACATATCAGGCTGTAGTATAATAGCCGAAAGCACAGGCCTCGTTCTGACGTCGGCCGTGTACTTCTGTTAAATAGGTTATCATCAACCCTGCAGTAATACTTATTGTAGATAGAAGTTCCGCCAATCTGCGGCTCCCACAATATATCTTCGTCACTGGATTTCTGGACAATATAAGACTAACAGTCTTGGATGGCTACCTCGAGCACAAATATATAAGTTCTGAAATGGCGGATCAGTGAGCTGCTGTTCACCCTAGGTAATCCTTTACATGTTCTGCCACCGAAAAGCGTAATAATGCATAAAGGTCGGTATTACCTGGCAAATGAATCCTCAGAACATCACAAGGAATTCTGTCGTCATCCCGACGCACAGAGATTCACTGGGGAAAAACTGCCATAGCAGTTACTTCGAAGATTCTCCCCGAAAAACAATGGACTCTTGGTCCCTTCAGAAAAACAGGACCTCCCGGCTTCCCGGAAGTATATCTCACTCCCGCTTAAAAAACCTTCCCATAGGCCTACGCCGAACTGTCAACCTCTGACCCTAAAGGTCAAACACAATGAATGAATAAACAAGGGAAGACAACCCCTAATCAACCTGACATCGCAGGTAAAGACACAATTATACTTATGATACAAACATAAGCAAATAACTTGACAGATGACTCCGTCGAAAATGACAGCAACATTACTACCACCCCCCTGTAAAAAAAAAAAATGCAATTTTTTTTTTTTTTAATATGTTCATGAGCAAGATAGCACCAGTATCACTTCTGTGCTCATGCAAACAATGAACCTAATATCAGGTACAATAGAAGAGGGTACAAATCATCTCCCAACATAGGAGAAAATATTTCCTTTAAGCCAAACAAACTAAGGGATACCATTCAAGAAACCTAAGTTGCTGGCAATACCAATCATATATCAAACATTACTAAATAATATAATCATAGCAATATACAAATGTCAATGCTATTTTAGCAACATATCACTGATGGATGGACAAAATGAAATTTGTTAAATTATCTAAACATCATCCAAATACATTTGTATTACAACATATTATGATATTAAGGACAGACCTAAGTCTGAAAATATATCAGGAAAAACTAGGACACAAGATTTAACTGGAATCATGTGGGCATCTAGACAATATGTCCGCCATCACATTATCCGAACCACGGATAGCTCGCACCGTGAAATGGAAAGGCTGAAGAGCAATAGCATAACGAGTAGATCTCGAGCTCTTCAAATCCTTACTTTGCATAGCCGTAAGAGCTTTTTGGTCGGTTTCCATAAAGAAATGCGCGCCCAGAAGGAACCTTTGTAGCTTAAGAATGGACCAAACCATAGCCAACAATTCACGGTCCAAAACCGAGTAATTCCTTTCTGCCGCATTCAGCTTCCTAGAAATATACATTACAGGATGCAGAGTTCCTGAATATTCCTGCATTAGTGCCGCTCCAATGCCAGTGGAAGAGGCATCACTACGAAGGACAAAAGTCTTATCAATCGTCGGTAGTCTTAAGATAGGATGAGATGAGAACAAATTCTTAACCTGATCCAATGAAGATTGGCATTCTTGGGACCAACGCACCATATTAGGAGAACCTTTTTTCAATAACGTTGAAAGTGGTGCCATAATGGAGGACAGATTCTCAATGAATCTTCCATAGAATTGTATCAATCCCAAGAGACTACGCACTTGCTTTTTTGTCTTCGGAACCGAGATATTTAATATCTTTGAAATGTTTTGGTCCTCTGTCTTCAACAGACCATGACCAACTCGATGACCTAGGAAGGAAATTTCACTAAACCCAACAAAAGCTTTAGAGGGTTTAGCAGTCAAACTATGCTCACGTAGAGTAGATAGCAATTCCTTCAGACCCACATAGTGTTCTTCCCAAGTATCGCTGAAAAGACAGATGTCGTCTAAATATGCAATGACATCTGCACGATCTGATAGAATTCGTCGCATCATGCGTACGAAAGTCGCTGGGGCGTTCATAAGCCCGAAAGGCATAAAATTCCATTGAAACAGACCCCTAGGTGTCGAAAAAGCAGTGAGAGGTTTGGCGTGTTCCGTCAATGGGACTTGCCAATAACCTTTCGACAAGTCTAGTTTAGTAAAGAATTTAGCTTTAGAAAGTCTAATAAGTAGATCATCTAATAACGGCATAGGTTCAGCATCGAACTTCGTAACTTGATTTAATTTGCGATAATCAACGCAAAGACGTATGTTATTGTCTTTCTTTCGAACAATAACTATTGACGAAGAATAAGCTGAAGTGGATGGTTCAATTATTTGTAGTTGAATCATTTCATCCAATTCTTTCTCGACTTGTGCTTGAAAATGAATAGGTATTGGGTATGGTCTTACTCTGATCGGATTACGATCAGTAAGTATGATGTCATGTTCTATGACATCTGTGTGTCCAGGAATGTCGGTAAGGACATCCTGATATGATTGTAACGTAGAGGATACTTGACGTTGTTCCTCAAAAGACAAGTTGGAAGAGACTGTAACGTCTCTCCACGATTCCGTTGAAGTAAGTGGAATCGTAGGAAGAGGTAAGTTCACGTCAGAAAAAAATAGTTTCCTCATCCTGTATAACGGACAGGGATGAGATGTGACCATGTTGAACTGGAGAGTCGTCCGTCGCCTGGAAAATAGGCTGTAAATAGTCTGGACGTTCAATAAACTCTGTTAACATATTTATATGGAAGGTTTTATGCCTTCCATCCACATCGACAATATAGTCGACATCAGAAATTTTCGAGACTATAGTGTATGGACCCTTCCAAGAAATGAGAAGTCTATTCTCTCTTGAGGGCAGTAAGACATATGCTTTGTCTCCAGGACAAAGTTGACGTAGGCGTCTTTTCTTGTTAGCAAATCGCCTAGCTTTTTCTTTCGCAAATTCGGAAGATGAAGTTGCTAACCTGCACGATTCGATAATCTTTTCTCTAAGAGCTATAACATATTCATATGACGATTGTGTATCATCGTCAATATTATCGGAAGTTATCAAATCGTGTAACAAGGACATTGGCCCGCGCGGTTGCGCGCCAAAGACAAGTTCGAAAGGAGAAAACCCTGTATGCTCGTTGGGAACCTCTCTATAGGCAAAGAGGACTGCAGGTAAAACCCTGTCCCAATCTTCAGGATGATCCTCCGTTATCTTGCCAAGTAAGTTCTTTAGTGTCCTGTTAAGACGTTCTACCAATCCATTGGACATTGGATGATAAATACTACTGAGAGACCTTTTAATGTCTAGCGTAGCCATTACCTGAGACATAACGTCCGAAATTAACTGAGTGCCGTGATCCGACAGTATTTCTCCGGGGAATCCCAGACGAGAAAATACGAGCCAAAGAGCATCAGCGATATCGACAGTTGATATGCTCTTCAGAGGAATAGCCTCTGGCCAACGCGTGCACATGTCCACGCAAGTGAGGATAAATTGGTGTCCTCTGGCTGACTTAATTTTGAACGGACCAATGATGTCTATAGCCATTTTCTGAAACGGCCGAATCGGAATATCTGCAGCCTGAATAGGAGCAGCATGTCTCGGACCCCTAGACTTGACCTCTTGACAAATTTTGCAAGATCGGCAATAAATTCGGATGTCTTTATTCACGAATGGCCAAAAGAATGACGCAAGGACTCTAGTTTTAGTTCTGGAAAAACCCATGTGTCCAGCACACTGAGAATCGTGTGCATGCCGAAGAATTAAGGCTCTCATACACTTAGGCACAAGAATTTGCGAATGCATAGACTTGTCCGAGTTTTGTACCATTCGTACCAATATACCATTCTTCATAGTAATATACGATTTGTGATTCGTATTTTGATTGGGATCCCCTTTCTTTGCAAGAAGGAAGTATTTCTTCAAAGAAGGATCCTCTTCTTGACGTTTAACAAACGAGTCATGGGAAATCACCAAGTGCTCGTCTTGGCTATCAACTTCATTACTATTATCAGATGAAGTTGGGGGATTAAGAGCTTGAGCTCTTGTCATCACTGCATTGACCGTTTGAATGTTTTTTCTTCCCAACTAGAAATTTGTTGCGGGGTGCATTCCTTAACCCCATGAATACGACCGATTATAAGATCCGCAATAGGATTAGGAAGAAGACATGCATGGACATCTCCTGTGAAGAAAGGAGTGTCAATCCTAATAATAGCAGTAGGATAGCTTTCCATAGTACCACCAAATGTAACACATTTGATTGTTTTTCCCGTGGCACAGCAAGGATCTATCAGAGACTCCTTAACCCCGACGGTAGTACATCCCGAATCGAAAAGTACTGAGACTAGCCTATCATTTATTAGACCTTTATGTAAGATGAGAGATCCTCTCCCATCATGCGCAACTGTAGCAGGTAGAGCAGGAAGAGGGTGACCACAACTTAGCGTAGATACAGTTGATGAGTCAAAACAATGTTAAGCATTGGGGGCATTCAGTTGCTCTCCCAAAATCGAAAGCACAACCAGTGATAGCCCTAGAGTTACCACTATCATTTACTGTATTACAGGCTCCATCAAACTCTTGTTGCGCAGAGTTTGCCTGTTGGTAAGGTCTTTTCTTGTTAAACCTAGGTCTACCTCGATTATCATTTCCCCTGTAATTATTTCGACTATCATTTCCCCTGTAATTGTTATCATATTGCCTATTGTAATCATCATTCCGGTTTGAATCCCGGTTTCTAAATTCACCATCGTCATAATCTTGACGTCGAGAATGATTACCTCGAAAATTTGAATAGTTATTATTTGGATAGCCTTTGCGAAAGTGTCTCAAATTATTACCACTAAAATTACGAGAACTACCATCTTGTCTCCACTGCATAGACGAAGAACCATCATGTGTTGGATTACTCCGCTTCTGAGTGTAATTTTGATTACTTCCCCTATTCCAATTTTGTTGAGCACCCTGAACTTTTTTTTTGAAATTAGGGCCATATGGTGTTGCCGAAGCAGCTGGCAACCCTTCTTTCACTTTAGAATTGCTAACTGTAGCATGGGGATGTGCTGTGGCATACTGACAACAGTATTCCTCCATTTCTTTTAAGTTTTTAGGCTTACGCTCATGAAGGAATGCAAGAAAAGAATCATTAACAGATGACAAAACCTTATCTCGCAATAATAAGTCCATTAGACCTTCATATGTTTTCTCAATCTGAGACAACTCAACCCATCGTGTAAATGTACGACGTATCTTTGTAACAAAATCAGAGAAATCTACTCCATTTTCTGGCAACATTGTCCTAAAACGAAGACGATAGTCTTCTTGTTTTAGTTGATATTTTTTTAGTAATGCTGCCCTGACAACATCATAATTAGTCCTCTCATGTTCGTCTATTGTCATAAGAGTAGTCACTGTGTCACCTGTAAAAAAATGGCATCAGTTGTTCAACATATTTTTCCTTTTTTTATGTTATGCGTATCGCACAAAAATTGGAATCTATCTAGATAATCTGCTACGTCATCCTTTAAAGGATTGAAATGAGGCAATTTAATCCTACTAACAAACTCCCTTGTCGTACTCGAAGTTGTTTGCTGAGCACCCGTACTCGCCAATTTCAATTTCTCTAACTCCAAAGTTGCGAGTTTTTCATCAAGTTCCATCTTCTGTTTTCTTTCCTCATGTTCCATTTTCCTGATTTCAGCCTCAGCTTGAGCTTTCCTCTCCTCTGCAGCAGCTTCTTTGTCTAATCTCCTTTGTTCAGCTTCTTTGTCTAATCTCTTTTGTTCAGCTTCTTTGTCTAATCTCTTTTGTTCAGCTTCTTTGTCCAATCTCTTTTGTTCAGCTTCTTTGTCTAATCTCTTTTGTTCAGCTTCTTTGTCCAATTCTCTTTTCTTCAGCTTCTCTGTCTTATCTCTTTTGTTCAGCTTCTTTGTGTCTAATGGAATCTTTTGTTCAGCTTCATTGTCTTTCTTTTGTCCGCAGGCTCAGCTTCAATCTCCTTTCCCTCCGACCCTTTGCAATTTCTTTGGTTCAGCAGCAATATTAGTTCTCTTTTTCTAATAATCACCTTCTCTTCAGCCTGGGAAGCTTTTTCCTCTTTGCACTCTCTTCTGCAGCTTAAGCTTTGTTTGTTATACTGAGCAACAGCCCCATTGTTTCTAACTGTTTGACCATTTATCAAGGGCTCTCCCTTGTGTATTTAAAGTAGTCCAATGTAGACATTTCTTGTCTTAATGAGAATCAGGAAACCTTGGGCAAAAAAAAATTAAATAAATTACCTTATCCCACTTTATAATGGGAGACAGAGTCTGAAATATAGGGAGGTATACAATCACTTCACTTTCTTTCACACTCTTAGTCTTTGTTTATAATGTGTACCAAATATTCACCTTATAAGTAGTTTACCCTGTTTCAGAGTGCCCTATTATTTTAATGTGCTAAAAAAATTATATTATCCCTTATATATCCCACTCACTATGGGCACAAGTCTTTTTTATAAAGAACTTGAATATGTATTTCACCTTGTCACAATCTTTGTAGATAACAAGACTTTTATCATAAGAAGTAACTTGTATAAATATCTTCTAAACTGTTCCCCATGTTTATTATAACATTCAACTCTATATGTAAGACTTTGGTGGGGTGTAATAATCACCCCCTAGGAACACATGACCAAGTATGTGTATGTAGACTGTGCATGACAGTAATGTAGTACAACCAAAAAAAAAATACAAAGACAAAAATACAAAACAATACAAATGGCAACACTGTTTTAACCAAAAATGTGTAGAGAAATACACAAGAAAGGAGAGACCTACAGAATTTAAGTCGACAACAACACATAACCAAAACAAATCGACATCAAAACTGAAAAAAAATAATAGACAAAATATTACAAAAACAACGTTAAGTACAATTACATCACAGCTAACATCAATAGCGACCAATTGTCACTAGCAAATTTCCAAATTAAGAAAATTTGCACCTACAGACCGCTTACAGTAAGCCTCGATCAAGTGGCATATTTACCGTAAGACCCACCAACCGAAAAACCCGCAGAAAAATACACAAAAACAGTAGAAAACACATAATATAGCAATCAATTTCAGTGTGTTGCAGAACAAGTTCAGTCACAGCTGAAACTAAAATAAATTCCTTGCTCCTTGCGAACACAGAAACGAAATGTCAAACGCGCACTGAACGTCAAATCCACTGTAACATAAAGTGGTATTCACGAACCAAAGTTACTATGACCTTCTCAAATTAGGGCTTGCACATTGAATGTTTACAATTTCCACGTACTGTTTACAGACACTTGACCTCCAACAATGTAGCTTGAATGCTCTGACCTAGAAAAGTCTGTTGTTGAATGATACGTGTAACAACCAGCAGTACTGTTTACAATAGGAACCCGCCTTCTATGCAGTTATGGTCCACGTAGCAAATGCCTAGTAGTTAACTTCAGTACATGTCTTGTTATGCTTTATGTAGCATTATAATATAAATGCTCGTACTGTTTATTTGGGTCAACCGTTGATGACCTATATCTGTCCTGTTGTAGCCAAAACTTGCAAGTGTAGAATTAGCGCTGTGTGTTACGGCTGTCCCGTGTGTAGCTTAGACCCACAGATCAGAAGTGTAATGTGTACTTGTCCTTCTTGTAACTTTCTCGACAAAACTGGAGACATCATACATGTAACAGCCAACCAGGAATGTAAATTTCTGGATCCATAAATGTCAACAATAATGTCAAATGCTCGCTCTGTTCTTTTTAAACCCACAGATCTGGTCCATCAGAAATGTAAGTTTCTGGGCCACATTGGCGACAAGAAATGTATCATAAGAGCCCACGTAACTGGTCCACCAGAAATGTAACTGTCTTTTTTCTCTTGTTGATGTGATCACTGGCCCAAGACAGTATACATGTTGTTTGATGTGTAGTGCGAGCGTATGATGAATTGAGTGTGGGTGCGAATGAAGACGCGAATGTGTTTAGGCTCGTATAGATGTAGATCCTGCAACCCATACTCTCACATGCAGTAATCAAGGATGCTTTGACACTGCAGGCATGTTTCAAGACATTTATTGACGGGAACACACATAGTATCAACAGGAACAGTCAGTGTAACAAGGTCATGCTGACCTGACATCGATAGGTATACATTTGGCATTCAAAAAGGTAAACATCAGAATAGACGTGCATGGTCAATAGCAAAGTTCTTCAATAATGACAGTTCGTAGCGTCGCCCTTGGCGTCTCTGACTAAACGCGTCAGATGCCTTAGTTACTATGACACATAGGTGCAACTTGGCACTCCCCGCCAATTGCACATATCAGGCTGTAGTATAATAGCCGAAAGCACAGGCCTCGTTCTGACGTCGGCCGTGTACTTCTGTTAAATAGGTTATCATCAACCCTGCAGTAATACTTATTGTAGATAGAAGTTCCGCCAATCTGCGGCTCCCACAATATATCTTCGTCACTGGATTTCTGGACAATATAAGACTAACAGTCTTGGATGGCTACCTCGAGCACAAATATATAAGTTCTGAAATGGCGGATCAGTGAGCTGCTGTTCACCCTAGGTAATCCTTTACATGTTCTGCCACCGAAAAGCGTAATAATGCATAAAGGTCGGTATTACCTGGCAAATGAATCCTCAGAACATCACAAGGAATTCTGTCGTCATCCCGACGCACAGATATTCACTGGGGAAAACTGCCATAGCAGTTACTTCGAAGATTCTCCCCGAAAAACAATGGACTCTTGGTCCCTTCAGAAAAACAGGACCTCCCGGCTTCCCGGAAGTATATCTCACTCCCGCTTAAAAAAACCTTCCCATAGGCCTACGCCGAACTGTCAACCTCTGACCCTAAAGGTCAAACACAATGAATGAATAAACAAGGGAAGACAACCCCTAATCAACCTGACATCGCAGGTAAAGACACAATTATTCTTATGATACAAACATAAGCAAATAACTTGACAGATGACTCCGTCGAAAATGACAGCAACATACACATTCGTACCATTTCTGTCAGCATTGTGAGCATAGAAACTGTCAGTGATGAGAAAGTGATTTAACTTAGCAAGAGACAAAATTAACAGCATAGCTGAGAAGTGTTATATCCTTAATTAACAGCACAGCTGATCCATGTACTATAATAGTAAACTAACAGCACAGCTGATGTAAAATTTTTTTGTTTCCTATAATTGGAAAACTGATGTAAAATATTCATATTCATATATATATATATATATATATATATATATATATATATATATATATATATATATATATATATATATATATATATATATATATATATATATATATATATATATATAAAATAAATATTTGTAAATCACATGTAAACTTACAATTCCATTACATCCCATTTTTTTCAACATTCACCCTTCAGCACAAGAATAGATAGTGTATATACTAAATAAAATATAAGGAAATTGTATTTGAACGACTTGTCAATTTTATCAGTGTTAAGTAAAATCTGTTTCCTTGGTTTTTTAATATCACAGTTAGTTACACAGCGGAGGTGGCGCTTTATGTCGGTCTCCTCTCTACTATTGTTTCGAGATCAGAACATTCACAGCCGTAACTAATTTGTGATACCAGTAGTTCTCTCAGACACTGGGACTTCACCATTTTCTGCAGAAATTCTATTTCTGTAATTGTCAGTACTATACTGATCCAAGAGCCAAATAAAACCTCTCGCCACAACGATAATGATGATGATGATGATGAAATCTAGCTTGATATTTTGCTAGCCCATTTTCCTATCTTCAGTGTTATTCTAAGTTGTCCTATTACCGGTAGATGATCGCTGCTAACATCTGATCTTGACCTAGTTTTCTCGATCAGATACCAAGCTGTTTCTAAATCTATATCATATCTGAATGTAGTCAGTTTAATTACAAACATTGTTTCCTGGGTTTTTCCAGGTTCAAAGGCGCATAGGCGGTGGCGTAACTATCGCCCTGATAGACCTGGCACGTCCCTGTGGGTCTTGCAATGAGTGGACCCCGGAAAGTAGTGGTAAGAAGGGACCTTCGCTTTGATATACATACTTTTAGTTTTCTGTGTTCCTGTATTAAAGTCAATGCATGTTCAAGTTTCTCATACCCCCTACTGGATGATTTCCTCGTTTCGTCAGAATATTAAGTTCTCTAGTTAACTCAAGTTAACGTCGTGTGCCCGAGGGTTCCTTATAGTTAAGTTACGCCACTGCGCATAGGGTATTGTCTAAACCAAGTGTTTCCTATTACAATTGTGCGTATCCTTCCCCACGCTATCAGTTTGTCGTCTCTATTATTTCTTTCTCCCATGCCAGTATTTCACAAAAGTAGAATAATCACGTAGCCATTATGAGAGTTTAGTTTTACCATACCCCCACGGTCACCTAGACTCAGTGTGGTAGAGAGAAACAAGATTATTGTTATAGTTGATTAGAATCAACATTACTGCACTTTGAGCAAACCCACAGGTACTCAGTCTCCTTCAGCAAATCTCGAAGCGTATGAATGCTAATTGTTCCTGCAGAGCGCTGGTAGCATACACACCGAATGCATACTCTCATACGTCCATCCTTGCTAGTCTTACATTTGATGCCAAAATCCAACATCTTAGCATTGATGATTCATCTGTAGTGTCATTCTGTGACAGGCGATCATCATTTGTCCTTAGTATCTCATCCTTATTCATATACAGTGTCCCCACTATATATAGTCTGTTAGCTCTCTCATTGCCGCGTACCCCTGCATGATCAGGATAGTAGATAGACACCAATTCTTGAAGGCTCGCAGCATAGGTGTGACGTATGAACGTCCTATTCTTTTGGACAATTTTCCTTTCTCCACTCCCTTCTGTCATTATTTATTTGAGCATCCTTTTTTCACTTCTAGTCGCTTCTTTATTTCTACGTCTAGATCGACCGATAATAGTCTTATGCTTCGTAAGGACACTCCCGACCTGGTTACCTTATTCGGCGCTTATGCGAAAGTGGGTGGACAATAACACATTGACTTCTGTTTGTTTGCTGGGAAGTTTATTTATTTTGGACACCAAGCGCGGGCATGTTAAACGGTCCGGTCAGATTACGTAACGACTTCCAGTCAGACGGTAAATGTGTCTGATAATCTAAGTAGCGAGATGGGTTGATTGAACAGACACCTGACTTGATGGCTTCAGATTTAATGATCAGGGGTATCGGGCAAAAACTGTGGAAGATGAAATGAATGAACGAAGTGGAGGTGCTTGATGTTTATAGTTTTTGGTACACGTTGCCAGCAGTAAACGCTAGACACACAAGACGGCTATTGTAGACAGTTCACTAGGCAACCTGAGTAGTTACCCCGGCCTTGCTGCAAAGAACGTGCTGCTGCCAAACATTCGACTCCTGAGGAGAAGGAACAGTCAAACACCTCTGGGGACCAGGAGTGATGCACCAAGTAATCAGCGACAACCGTGGTCACCCCATTTCCATCTAAGTACTTGTCACAGAATTGGCTGCTCGTTTTTTTCATTCTCTCTCTCTCTCTCTCTCTCTCTCTCTCTCTCTCTCTGCAACTATCCATTTATTTCTTCATTTTACGCACATATATCTGCCCCATCACCGCATCTTAGATTTGTTGACCTCTGTTTGTGACGAAATGGACGACGTCTTCACGATCTCGGTTTCACTCCGACGACAGGATCATAGACATAATTTGTACTGATTTGTATTTGTGTACTTATAAAAGTACCAATTTCTTCTCATATTCGGCTAAGGAGCAAGTAGTTTGTATGTTCAAACATTTGTGACACTCTTTGCAGATAATGTTTATCCCAGCCTGCGAGAAGCAACAAGATAAGATGAGCACCGGCGTGTTTAGATTAAACCGCTGATAAGCGACTCGTTTGTTAACAAGCTGGGCAAACACGGAGTTTTGTGTACTCATACGACAGATAACGAGATTACTGTGTGTGTGACACATGTGGGCAGACAAGTGTGACATAAGCGCTACCGGGTCATCCTTGATACACCAACATTACTTTCTAATAAAGTAATAAGTATTACAGCTTACCCATGTTGTCATGTGTGTCTACCGATCTGCCTGTGATAGTGTATGCATGGAATCAGATGTCCATATATGGTAATACGTGACCTTAACAGGCACTCACCTTATTTCACGTGGGACTATTTTGAAAATATCACGCCATATCTGCATGATTTGAAATGATTGGATCTTTCTGATTAGATTCATAACAACAATGCGTGGGAAGATAGGAATATAGTCTGACCATTTCGCAGTTTTATTTTACTGTGAATTTCACGCTCGCCAAGACAACATCAGACCTCGCCAGAGTGAAGACTAGATTCATAATTCCTTTTTTTAACCAGACCTTTTATTGGAGATCCAAATAAGACTTACAAAGCACAGGAAATTTCTACATAATAAGAAACACCGGGACTAGGAAACTGAAGAAACACACGGAGTCAGAGAGGGAATCTATTGTCAAATTAAAGACACTCCAGACGCGTGTAAGAGACCGACTCGTCTCTTTTATTCATCCGAGCAAAAAGTCTGTAGCCAGGATTGGTGTAAGTAGTGCATTTTCATTCTATGTTTTATTACTAACACGTGAACTAACATATATATATATACCTTCTCCTTTCCTTTCTTGTCAATCCTATAATTGGTCCTGGAAAGTTTCTCCAGTATGACATAGGGTCCCTGCCATCCAATCTGCAATTTATTATTGCTGCTCGGCAACAGTAATAACACCTTTTCACCCACCTCCAGTTCCCTATCCTTTGCTTTTTTGTTGTAGTACGCAGCATGCTTCCTCCTGGCCTGTCTTAAGTTATCATTGGCCAGTTTCCAACCTGCTTTCAATCGAGATGTCAACTCGTTGACGTACTGGTATGAGGAAGTCACTGTTTCCTCTGCCTTTTCATCCGTCCATGTCCGCAGCAATGCTTCCAGTGGACCTTTTATTGGTCTTCCAAACAACAAGGTAGCTGGAGCCAATCCAGTTGAATTGTGGGGTACTTCCCTATATGCAAATAGTGCAGCGGGTAAGTATGTATCCCAAGTATCAGGTTTTTCACTCGCCAGCTTTCTAAGGATTGAAATTAGCATACCATTGAACCGCTCTACTTGACCGTTCCCTTGGGCATGGTAGGGACTACAATGATAGTGCCTGGCTTGAAATATCCTGAATACTTCTTGTGTTAGCTTTCCCTTAAACTGAGACCCATTGTCAGTCAATATCTGATGCGGGAAACCTAATCGGGTAAATATTGTCAACAGGGCCTCTGCCACGTGCTTTGAATCTATAGCTGACATGGCCACTGCTTCTCCCCCACATAGAGCAAGTATCAACCAAGGTTAAGATGTAAGCATTTCTCTTCTTGGTCCTAGTGAGGGGTCCAACAATATCTACTGCAACACGTTCAAAAGGGGTTCCCATAATAGGCATTTCTCCCAGTGTTGCTGGTGCAGTCCTATGCTTAGGAGCTACTCTTTGGCATTCTGGACAGGATCTTACATATCTTTTTATGTCCTCTGTAATTCCTGGCCAGAAGTAGTGACAGGCTATCCTTTGTCCAGTGGCCCCTATTCCCATATGTCCACTGAAGGGTATAGCATGTCCTAGCGTCATAACCTTCTCCCTGTAAGATTTTGGCACTACAAGCTGTCCATGCCCTTTAGGTCCTGTTCCAGCTTTTCTGTATAGTAGGCCATTCTTCATATACAAGTCTCCTTTCTCTGGAGGGTTATGTGCTTTAGGCAATTTGCCAAAACAAGGCTTCAACGTGCTGTCTGCTGCTTGAGCCTTTTTCATCTCTTCTGGATGAGTATTGATAGGATTCTCCTCAATTTTCCTGGAGCTTTCCCTGGTCTGGACTGTTGCCATAACTATGGGTTTTATAGGTTCTCCAAGGAAAACATACCTACACCCCAAAATCAAAGGGTAAATAGGGTCGTCCATCACTGCTGCTTTGATTTCTCCTTCCACATAGCGAGATCTTATGTTGATTCGGGCTATGGGTAATGTCATGGTTCTTGCTCCCTTGATCGGTCCTCTGATTTCCACTGTTTCTGTGGTTATCTGGTCAGGACTCACTAGAGAAGAGCACACAACTGAATCAAAGTCCAATCCTGTGTCATATAAACACAGTACTTGAGTGCCATTCACGGTCACTTCCTCACAGACAGGGGGATGATGGAAGTCTTTCTGACTTACTGCCATTTCCTTCCTTCCCTGATTCCCTGTTGTAAGACATGCAGCATGATGAGGAGGATTCTTCCTTCTGCAGTCCGCAGTATTGTGGTTACTCATTAGACAAGTTTTACACCACTTTCCTTCCTTCCGGTAAGGTGTCTTATCCGATCTTAGAGGGTTTTTGTCCTTTTGGTCAAATCTTTGTTTGTTCCTTGTGGTATGGTCCTTTTGTTCATATTTGGTATAGTTTTGTGATGATTTGAAGTTTTCACCCTGCTTCTTCTTATTTCCTAATAATTCTGCCTGAGCTGCTTGATACCTCTCAGCAACAGTTACAATATCTTCCAATCTCTCTGCTCCTTGTTCCATGATAAACTTCCTCATTTCTTGAGGCATGGACTCTTTCACTTGCTCCATCATTATCATTTCTTTCAGATCCTGACACTTCCCTAAACTACTCCATTTTTCCAAATAGGTTTCCAATCTAGCAGAGAATTGGTGATAGTTTTCTCCTGGAAGAAGTTTAGCTGTTCGGAATTTCTTTCTATATGATTCTGAGTTCTTTTCATATCTCACAAGCAGTGCCTGCTTCAGGATGTCATAATCTTCCTGGTCATCTCTTGAGAGCTTCAAATACACATCGTAGGCCACACCTCTCAATCCCTGAGATAGTTTAAGACTCCATTTTTCTTTCACTAAGCCATAGGTAGTGGCTAGTCTTTCGTATCTATCCAGGTACGACTCGATGGCATCTTCTTTCTCAACAAATGGGTCCAGATGAAAATTCATGGCCCCACTTGAGGTGCTCTGGCTGGAGCTACTCTCAGAGTGAGGTGAGCTACCACCATTATTGCCAGTATTTGCCTGAATTTCAAGCTCTTTTAATCTCAACTGATGGTCTCTCTCTGCTTGTAATTTCCTTTCCTCAGCTTCTAACCTTTTAGTTTCTCTTTCAGCTTCCCGTCGTTTGTCTTCTCTCTCAGCTTCCAGGCTTTTTGCTTCTCTCTCAGCTTCCAGTCTTTTGTCTTCTCTCTCCAGCTTTTGTCCAGTCTTTTGACTTCTCTTTCAGCTTCCAGTCTTTTGGCTTTTATTTCAGCTTCCAGCCCTTTGGCTTCCGATTGCAACCGCCTCTCTTCAGCCTCTAATTGCAACTTTCTTTCTTCCCTATCCATGTGTTTGTCCACTTCTGTTGTGACATACTGAGTAAGAGCATCACCTGTCATATTTAATTCCTTACCCATCTGCATGATCGCAGTCCTGAACTTCACCAGATCAGCCATGGCGTTACTTAGATAGGGTATGTATATTTACTATAACCCAATTATTGTAATTAAACTTAATTAATTTAAATGAACAAAAAATTTCCGTGCAACTTTGTGAGCATCAACTATTTACTGAGTACTAAATGGTACTCCTCCTAAGAAAATAATTTTGTAAAAATCCTATAATGATTTTCTCAACAAAAAAATTTATTTTCTTATGTTACCTATGGTTGGCACAAGTTAGAGTGTAGATAGATGAATAGACTAAGTATGGCTCAAGATATACAGAAATATCCCAGGAACGAGCCCCCAGTGTGGCGAGAGGTTTTATTTGGCTCTTGGATCAGTATAGTACTGACAATTACAGAAATAGAATTTCTGCAGAAAATGGTGAAGTCCCAGTGTCTGAGAGAACTACTGGTATCACAAATTAGTTACGGCTGTGAATGTTCTGATCTCGAAACAATAGTAGAGAGGAGACCGACATAAAGCGCCACCTCCGCTGTGTAACTAACTGTGATATTAAAAAACCAAGGAAACAGATTTTACTTAACACTGATAAAATTGACAAGTCGTTCAAATACAATTTCCTTATATTTTATTTAGTATATACACTATCTATTCTTGTGCTGAAGGGTGAATGTTGAAAAAAATGGGATGTAATGGAATTGTAAGTTTACATGTGATTTACAAATATTTATTTTATATATATATATATATATATATATATATATATATATATATATATATATATATATATATATATATATATATATATATATATATATATATATATATATATATATATATATATATATGAATATTTTACATCAAGTTTTCCAATTATAGGAACAAAAAAAATTATATCAGCTGTGCTGTTATTTAATTATAGTACATGGATCAGCTGTGCTGTTAATTAAGGATATAACACTTCTCAGCTATGCTGTTAATTTTGTCTCTTGCTAAGTTAAATCACTTTCTCATCACTGACAGTTTCTATGCTCACAATGCTGACAGAAATGGTACGAATGTGTACTCATCTCTTAAACCGTTCTGTTCTCCTTAGTTTGGTTCACACCACTCCTGCTGAGGCTCGTTACTTTAGCCCACCCAAGACTGAGGGGGACTAAAGATGTAGCTTCTGTACAATCTCTATGCTCCTGAGAAGTTCCAGGCAGCGGGATTGACTCGAACATACGACCTCAGGTTTTTAGGACACAAATAAACCTGTAACAAAGCAAAAATAGGGGCTAATTTCTGTCCTCAAGCCCACCTATTTCTAGTGTGAGTGAAATGAGCGTGTCTCAGATGTATGCATGTAGGATGAATGACAACATGGCTCAGTATGATTTAGCAATAGCGAGACAAGACATGTGTCTACTTGCAAAGCATTCTTTCTGATAAACTAATACATGGATACATTCAATAATATAGATTCAATACATGAATACATTTAATACATGAATACATCCCATAATATAAATCAATACATGAATAAATCCAATAATATGTACACCTAGGTGTGATACAACAATGTCCTTCCCCCTATACTATACCACGCCCTCTCTGACAAGTGCTATACTAGCTGGTAACATATATCCTAACAATATTGTTATGTTCTTATGATAGGAGTATATGAGACGAGGACTGTTTGGTGATATATCAGGTGGGAGTTATAGGAGACAATAGATTGGAGTTAGATGCGACAATAGATTGAGTCCTGACAAGGACTGTTTTGGTTATATTGCAGTTGGTCTTATCTGAGACAATAGATTGAAGTATAGGAGACAATAGATTGAGTCCTAACAAGGACTGTTTTGGTTATATTGCAGTTGGTCTTATCTGAGACAATAGACTGAATATAGGAGACAATAGATTGAAGTATGAGTCCTATTAGTCTTCGTCTATTCAATCATATACATTCATAGGGAACCCAAAATATATTAAATATATACAGGTGTAGGTAGTATAATGACACACAACAAATACCAACATTATATGCCTGCTGAAGGCCTATTTTCCTAAAGGTTATCGTAAATTTATAATTACCCTCCAAGATTTAAAAAACGGCCAGTTTGACTCGACTAGTGAAGTAGGTTGCAGGTCGATGCCCTCAGGTAAACTATAAATCAAGAGGTGACAGCTTCTTCCTCTTCAGTCAGTATCTCTGGCGTCAAGTTCGGGATTGCGTGTTTAGCATAAAATTCCGCCCGAATATATAGGCAGGTAACTGCTTAAGAAAGGCTTTCGGTTGGTTCCTGGCGGAGCAAAATGATTGGTTTCCTCCGGTTTCGTCTTTTGCTCATACAGCCTAATTTTATTCAGTTTTTAGCCGCCATCTTGCGTGAACTGCGTGAACAGTATAATTTATTCTGTCTTAGAGACTGGTGAACGGTGCAAGTTGATTGGTTGAAGCAAATCTGTATCTCGACATAGTGATTAACAAAGTAGTGGGTTACACTTCGTTTCACGACAATCGTCATCATCAATGCTTGCATCCTTATCGAGCAAGGGGCCAACAATGAAGCAGGTACCACTGCAGGTGTAAAGGACCCTGCTACGGGAGTACTTAAGTATTCACATTCTCTTGCAGCAATGTTTTCTGCAGCAATTTCTTTCACACGATAATGTTGCCAGTTTTAGGCACAAACTCATATTAGTCGCCTTTTACGACATACCCGAAGGTGCAGTAGTCCATTTCTTTCTTTGAGTCTTCATGCCAAGCTAGATTTAACCGTACACATATCAAATAAAAAAAAACATGAAGGACACATATAACATTACATCCGTATATTTTGGTGGGGTATATTCCCTTTAAATCTCACGGAAAATTCCTGCGTGACATCCGCAAAAACAATGTGTTGTTTACATGTCACTTCTCCATTTAAGGTATGAAGGATGGGTGTGGAAAAAAAATCGAAAAAAGGTGATTCGTCTTACGAGGACAAAAGACAAAGAAAATAGCCAACGTTACGGCCACATGGCCTTCGTCAGGGAAAGGAAAGAAAGTGAAGGCTAGATAGGACACATAAGAACCTAAATAAATATAAAAATTAAACCTAGGTACTTCCCTGAAGGCATCGAAGTCCTACCATTTTTGCTTCCCGCGAACGGACGAGCGTGCCCGGAAAAGGAAATGACTGCCACCACTGGATGTACACAACGCATACTAACAAACTAAAAAACGAAACTGAACAATAAACTACCCAAACGTAATATTAGTGGGGACTGGAAATAGAAGAGGACAGAATGAGTTGGAGATAAATAAATATGAAATAAAAAATCAAGACATATTCAAAATAGTGTATTATATATTCATACATATTATTAGAAGGCGGCAGAAAACTAGAAAAATAGGATAAGAGTGGAAAGAGTCAAAACAGAGCAAGAGAGGAAAGGGTGACCTCAGACAAAGGTGTGTAAAGTGTTGAGACTAGCTGGTTTTAGACACCCCATGCGGTGGATAAAACGTTTCTCAAGCTGTTCTCGGCTAGCAGTGTCAGAGGAGCAGGATCTGATCGCCGTGACCTGGATGTCGATGGGACCATGGTGGTCAGGACCATTAAAGTGTATGGCAACTGGTGTGGATTTTTGCTGAGAGATGTCATTCAAGTGCTGGCTGAATCTGTCCCCAAGTCGTTTGCCTGTTTGGCCAATATAGGTTTTGCAGCAAAGTTTACATATGATCGTATAAATGACATTGCGCGACTCACACGTTAAGCCACTGGTGATGGTGTACGTAGCCTCAGGAAAGACACCTTGTGGGTTGAGATGACATACTTGCACGTGTTGCATCGTGTCCGACCACAGGGTAGTGTGCCAAAGTGAGTAGCTTTCTCCATTGGAAGACGGCTGCGAACAAGAAGATCCTTCAAGTTCTTGTCGCGTCTATATTCCACCAAAGGTGCTTCACCGAAAACTTCTTGGGTCACAGACTCTGTTTGGAGGATATGGAGATGGCGGAAAAGATCTGTTTGACTGCAGTACTGTGAGGGTGATAGGTCAAGATTAATTTGACTCTATCCGAAGTGGGTTTATAGTGAGGTTTGAGGGCCTCCTGACGAGAGACGGGGAGCACACGTTGGGGGGCAGAGGTGAGAACATGTTCCGGATAAAGTCTGCTACGGAAGAAATCCAGCATCTCATTGTTATAGAAAAAAATTGTATATTACTCAACTTAAAAAAAAACAGTGTTAGTTGAGTCGATCATAGAGATTAATATTGGTTTTTGTGTGTGTGTTTGTGTAAGTAATTACCATCACACCACACTTTCATTACCCTAGACATTAGACATAGCAATCAGAAATACTAGTCAAGAATAGGTCTGACTGAGGGAGTAGGGTTGTAGCAGAAAGGTGCTCTGAAAACTCACCAATAATTGTTATATTCAGGGGCCTTCACAGCTGACCTCATTCAGTACAATAGAAACAATTAACCACAACATTTCAAAACATCAAAACCCACCGGGATTTAAACTTATAAGTTATAAGTCAGTATAAAATCCAATAGTGTATTAATAGTGTCCCTAAAATTAAGAGATTCAATAATAAAAATAAAAATATTTAAAGTGGAAAAAAAAGTTGATGAATTGTCACGGGCAGTAGTTAATTAAGTACTTAGAGTTGATATTGTTAATTAGAGTTTTTAATTTGCCTTAGAACATTGTTAGAATTTGTTTGAAACAGGATGGCAGATTTAGCCAAGTTCAGATCTGCTGCTGTGCTGGCTGCTAAAGAGATGGGTATGGATGGGCCAGAACTGGTTCAATATGTAACTTCAGAGGTTGATAAATTTATTGAAAGAGACAGGGAAGATAGGAAATTAGAGGCAGAAAGAAAGGTAGAGGCTGAGAAAGAAATAAAAAGGTTGCAGATTGAGGCTGACAAAGAGGCTAGGGCATTGGAGGCGGATAGGGAGGCTGAAATTAAATGGCTCCAGTTGGAAGAAAAAAAGGCAGAAAGGGAAGCTGAGGAAAGAAGACTGGCTGCTGAAAGAAAAGAAAAGAGACTGGCTGCAGAGAGGGAAGCAGAAGATAAACGGTTACAGAGAGAGCACGAGTTACGACTAAGGGAGTTGGAATTTCAAGGCCATGCTCCTGAAAATGGTACCAGCCCCTCAACCTCCGATGTCACTGCTAGTCAGGGAGCCTCAACCTCAGCCATGGGATTCCATTTAGACCAATTTGTTGAGAGAGACAATGACATTGAATCATTTTTAAGCAGATTTGAGGTTTTAGCCACCATCTATGGGTTAGAAAAGGAAAGGTGGAGTTTAACGTTATCCCAGGGTCTGAGGGGAACATCTTATGAAGTGTTTGCAAAAATGAGTAAAGACGACCAAGACAATTATGACATGCTAAAGCAGGCTCTTTTATTAAGATATGAAAAGAATGGTGAATTTTATCGTAAGAAGTTTAGAAATGCCAAGCTTTTGTCTGGGGAGACATACCACCAATTCTCTGCCAGACTGGAAACCTATTTGGAGAAATGGACTGCTCTGGGGAAGATCCAAGATCTTAAAGAAGTGATCATGATAGAGCAATTAAGAGAGTCCATGGCTCCAGACCTGATAAAGTTTCTCATGGAACAAGGTGCAGAGAGGTTGGGTGAGGTACTTAATGTCGCTGAGAGGTATCAGGCGGCCCAGGCAGAGGTAGCTGGCGCTAAAAAGAAACATGTAGAAAATTATAAGGCCCCACCGAACTCTAGTAAATTTGATACCAAAGAACAAGGTAACAAAGGTAAGCCAAACTTTGATGGGCCTCGAAATGATTATCGTGATAGAAACCCACAGTTCAATGACCAAAAATATAATGAAAGAAAACCCTTTCACCAAGGAAAGAAGTGGTATAAATGGTGTAAGAGGGACACTCATAACACCGAAGTTTGTAAAAGGAAACCTTCTAATTTTGCTGCAATGAAAACGGGGAACCAGAGATTAAAGGTTAAACCTACTGGACAGCAGGAACCTTATCATCCCCCAGTTTGTGAGGATGTTGTATGCAACGGGGTCACCACAAGGTGCCTGTATGATACAGGTTTGGATTTTGATTCGGTCGTGCGTGCTAGCCTAGTGAACCCAGGTCAGTACACCACAGAAACAGTGGAGATACAAGGGGCGACTAAGGACATACCACTCATGACACTTCCCATCGCAAGGATAACGGTGAAAACTCGCTATGTGGAAGGAGAAATCAGAGCAGCAGTGTTAGATGAACCAATCTACCCTTTGATATTGGGGTGTAGATATGTCTTCTTTGAGAATCCCAAGAGACCTGTGATCATGGCGACAGTGCAGACCAGGTCACAGTCCAAAAAGGAAGAAGGTGATCCTATAAATGCTCATTCAGAGGAGATGAGGACGGCGCAGGCTGAGGATAGGTCACTCAAGCCATGTTTTAAAAAATTGCCCAAATGTCACACACCTCCAAGCAAGGGAGATTATTATATGAAGAACAAATTGTTATACAGGAAGGCCGGAACTGGAGCAAATGGTCACAGCCAGCTGGTTCTTCCCACTTCATATAGGGAGAAAGTGATGGAACTAGGGCATGCGATTCCTTTCAGTGGTCACATGGGGATCAGCGCCACAGGACAGCGTATAGCTTGTCATTATTTCTGGCCAGGGATAACGGAAGATATAAAAAGATATGTAAAATCCTGTCCAGAATGTCAAAGGGTAGCTCCAAAGCATTGGACTGCTCCTGCAACTCTAGGGGAAATGCCCATAGTGGGAACACCTTTTGAGAGGGTTGCAGTGGATATTGTGGGACCTCTCACTCGTACCAAGAGGAGGAACAGTTACATCCTTACTCTGGTGGACACTTGTTCTATGTGGGGAGAGGCGGTAGCCCTGTCGTCAATCGATTCGAAGAATGTCGCAGAGGCATTACTTACAATATTCATAAGATTAGGATTCCCGCATCAAATCTTGACTGATAACGGCTCACAGTTCAAGGGGAAACTAACGGAAGAAGTTTTCAGGATCTTCCAGGCCAAGCACTTTCATTGTAGTCCGTATCACACCCCCCCCCCCCCAGGGAACGGCCAGGTGGAGAGGTCCAATGGGACCCTCATCTCTATCTTGAGGAAGCTGGCCCATGAAAAACCTGATACGTGGGACCAATGTTTGCCCGCTGCGTTGTTTGCGTATCATGAAAAACCTGATACGTGGGACCAATGATTGCCCGCTGCGTTGTTTGCGTATCGGGAAGTTCCAGATAATCCACACGGGATGACCCCCCCAACCCTGTTATTTGGGAGGCCAATAACAGGTCCATTGGAAGCCTTGTTAAGGACGTGGACAGATGAGAAGGCAGAAGAGACCATATACCTCCTCATATCAATATGTGAACGAGAACTGACCACTAATTCTGACTCGTCACTGAAAATCTGTGCTGGAAACTTTCGCTAATGATAATCTCAGACACAAGCAATACTTTGAGGAAAAAAGAATGTAAAAACGCTGCCTATTTTAATAAGAAGGCAATCGGACAGAGAGCTTATACGGCAAATAACCGCGGGAGAGAAGGTGCTTCTTCTATTACCCGGTAGCTGTAACAAGTTGCAAATTGGATGGCAAGGTCCATATACAGTTCTAGAAAAGGTGTCTAGAACCAATTATAAAATTGACAAGAAGGGGAAAGAGAATAGCTATCAGGTGAACCTGCAACAGAAATATCTGGACAGGCAACACAGACAAATCCAGGAAGGCACCCCCTTACTGACCCTTGAGCTATTCGCAACGGAGATGAAAAAGGAACCACTCACCTCACACGAGTACCCCCTCGAAAACCATTTGGGTGAAACACCTGCACAAGTGAAAGTTATAAGCACCTGACTAAAAATCAGAGGAGCGGGTTCAACAGGTTCTGCTTGAAAACTTGGCGATACAGAACATGGTGTTAACGGATATAAAAGGACGGGCCATACCAATTTGTTGGAATACGATATGAAGTTAATAGACCCAACACCCATCTGTATGAGAGCGTATTCGATTCCTTTTGCTAAGGAGAAAGCTTTAAATGAGGAGATTGAGTATTTGTTGAAAGAAGGGATTATTTCTCACAGTGAATCTCCGTATAGTTCTGGTGTGGTTTTGCTGAGAAAACCCTCTGGAGAACATCGTCTGTGTATAGATTACAGAAAACTGAATGCTGTCACAGAAAATCAGGAGGATCCATTACCTGATACAACGCAACTATTAGCCATGCTGAACAAGGCAAAATATTTTTATAAGGTGGATCTTAGCAAAGGCTATTATCAAATTCCATTAAAGCCTGAGGTTCGACCTTATTTAGCCTTTAGCACTTCGGAAGGACATTATGAGTTCAACATGTTGCCGTTTGGGTTGAAAAATGCTCCGAGTGTGTTTTCTAGGATGATGCGAAAATTGTTGGATCTACTGAATAATCCATGCATCACCAATTTTATGGATGATATCCTCATTGCTACTGAAACATTTGAGGAACATGTTAACTCTTTGGCTATGCTGTGTAACCGGGGCAGGTGTTCCTTAGGACTGGAACGGCACCATATTATATCATGTGGCAGTGCCGGTATATGCAGTATTTTCAGTTTACTTTACAGAGAGCAGATGTTTAAATGGCCTAA
This sequence comes from Oreohelix idahoensis, assembly GCA_024509875.1. Lineage (NCBI taxonomy): Eukaryota > Metazoa > Mollusca > Gastropoda > Stylommatophora > Oreohelicidae > Oreohelix > Oreohelix idahoensis. Next base: position 230,793 of record JAMPIV010009400.1, on the reverse strand, counting down.
TCACCAGAGATTTAGATTTCTCTCTTAAATTTGTGTTACCAGGTTCGATTTTCTTCTCTTAGGTGTTGATGTAGCGAATTTAATTGAAATGGATAGATTTCTTATCTAGATCTCAAAACTGTAGTAATTCACCTTTTCAACAGCGTTCGATTTCATGCAAAACTTTTAATATCTTTCAGCATGAAACTTAAAATTTCAACAAAGTCTGGAATTCAGAACATTTTTACAATAATAAGTATAATAAAATTCTATCATCTCATCAGATGCTTTCATCGATGCAAAAATCCCTTTTTGCATCCTTGTCTCGTAGGCCTACTCAATTGTCAAATATGGCGAACCTTCTCATTCCACCGTGTTCCTTCTTTTAAGTTACAGTCTTATTTTAGGTTCGACGACATTTACCCATCTCCTCAGATTTGTCCTTGATTTCTTTATAATCATAAGCATTCCTTGAGTTAAATGCTTTCCAACACAAGAATATTTTCTACTCTACATGGTTTGAGGTGTAAGACTATGTTTTTGCAAATTGACTCAAATCCTCGAACCTAGTTCTGCTGCGACTAGGGTTGGGAGCTCTATTCAAAATACATATTTAACGATTGTCACTACTTACGCCAGTAAGAAAATTATAACCACTCAATGTCCTGAAATACACATTTTATAAGAAATGTTGAAGTTTGATTTTCTCAAAACTAAGAAATATGTAGAGCTGGACCAGATACGACCTCTTGAGTTGCGCTCTTTCATTCTACTGCTAAAATGGCGTCGTTGTTCCACTTTCCCCGGGGTAAATCTGAGCTATCCGATTGGTCAGGGGAAATCACCCAATTATTAGAAATGGCGTGTAGAAGCGACTCTACCCTAAATATGTGACACTATTTATTATTTTCTGTTTCTCATAAAATATAAAATTATGGGGTGGTCTGTGCTTCCTCTGTCTTGTAAGAATATAGTCTGTTTCCAAAGGAACAACTATGTACACGGCCACATATAGATCCCGGGGCTCCGCAAATGTATCCCGTAGGGAGACATTTGAGTACTATCAATAACAAAAATCCATCCCCAAAAATTTCTAAGTTCAAAAAAAAAATTTTCAGAAAAATTTAAAGTTCAAAAAATTTTTCTAAGTCCAAAAATATTTCCAAAAAATTTAATCTAATTCCTATACTGGGGTCCTATGTCTATATGAGGTCGTCTGCTATGTAAAAAAAAACTAGTAGTGGACATCAACTTCAAAAAGTGTAACTTATTCATCACATCATAATATTTTTTCACCAAATTTACAAATTGGCAACACTGCCCAACAAAATCTGCAAAACACTCATAAGGTCATCACTAAAAAAAATGTGACGAGTGGCAACACTGGGGAATGAACAATAAACTATCTTATTTGCAGAACTTGGCTGGATTATCATAATCTATTACATTTCATTCAAAAAATATAGTTGATTACCTTCTCTTGGATATGGTGGGGGGTGTTATCTCTTTTCTGTACTGTTATTTGCTCCATATTAAAAGCCTGCAAGTACTAAAAAAAAAAAAAATCTTTTTTTTTTTTTTGGCGTACTTATTTATTCTATTTCCAAAGTACTCTGCAATATTCCAAGAAATGTTCAAAAGCTTTAATTCCTATGTTAATGGCAATCCACTTTCATAAAATATAGCCAATGTTTTTCATGGGTACTCATCATGTTCTCTTTTTTTTTTTTCAGTGAATGAGCCACTTGCTCATTATTACATGTAGAAAACATCTCTAGACATAATATGCATATTTATCAGACGATAATACGACCAGCATCATTTTTATAAGTAATCATTTTTCACAATAAAAGCATTGAAACCTCATGGGTTATCCTTATTTATCTATCTGAATGTTTCCTTGTTATAGACATTTTCTAAATGGTAAGTGTATAAATTCGTTCTAAGTCCGTCACTGTAGAAAATGTTCTATATTACATTTTTTTTTTCTTCTTCAAAATATGTGATGTTTGTCTCCAATATCCGTGCGTCTGGTGGTGATCCTGTCCATTAGTCAGTTATTTTTAATCATTCCTTCTTTTCTGTCAATACAGTATTTTTTTTTTTTTTTTTTTTTTGAACTCTTCCCTAGAAATATTTTTTTATATATATATTTATTCTTCAAAGATTTTTTTTGACTTCCCCTACATCACTTTTCAAACATCAAATTATTCAGCAACCAACAGACGAATGTGTTACTATCATATTATGAAATATAAGGGAAAAAGAAAAAATATAGTTTCCAAATCATCATGAATTTTCTACATTGGGTTCCGTATTACTTTATTTTCTCTGTTAAGACAACTGCTTATACTCTTGACAATATGTATCCATGTTGTCACTCTCGAGGCATCCTTGTATACAATTTATATTTGTCTCCTTTTTTTTTTTTTTTTTTCATAACACCAATGTATCATTTATGGTGTTCCAATATCATTGTATCTATTCTAGTCCTCCTGTTATCTTGAGAATTCATCCTTAGTAACTCCCTATGTACCTTATCTAGCAATACCTTTATGCAAAACACATCAAACAATTATTTATGGAACTATCAACTGAGATGTAAGAACTTTTGACAATATGAGATGAAAAAAAATTTTGGGGTCATCACTCAAAAAAAAAATGTGACATAGAAAGGAAGAAAATAATCAATTGATCGTGAGGAATCTACAATATTCTCGTAAGACAAAGTTCCTGGCACTCTGACTACTATTTATCCATATTATTTCTGGTTATCCTTGCATACAGTGTACCATTTCCATTTTCTTTATAAGTCCAATTCCTCGCTCATGGTGCTCCAATATTTAAAATGTGGATCCTTCCTATTCCTCTTATTCTGTACTGGAAATATATCCTTATTAATTGTCCATGTACTATATTTCGAATATTTATCATCAATATATCAACTAATCATTTATAGAACTATTAACATAAATGTCTAGACTTTACTAAAACATGAACAAAAACATGTCTTTTGGTAATATGTAGAAAGCGGGCCCCAAACTGGGTCTTCGCTGATTGAAACGAAAAGTCAATTTATGAAATGGTAACACTGTAAACTCCGCTATGAAACAGAGATTACCCAACTTCATGCCGTTGTTTTGCAAAGGGGGAGATAACTGTGCATACTTAGTGAGATACATCAAAGAACTCGTAAAAGGACCGTAGCTGGCATAATCAAAATCAATGGATGGGTCTATTTGGAGGCCAGTAAAGTTTGCCCTCAGAAATGTCCTCAAGGATAATTTTTTTTTTTTTCTAGTTTGTAGGATTCGACCCAATCCACTAAAACTCTTCTAGGTATGGGTAAAATTCAGATGTTGTCTTTTTTGCCAAATACCTCGAAACAAAGTTACCAATTTTCCACTTAGCGCTTTTTTTCTTTCCACTGGTTTGCGTTGTACTCCCCCCCTGGATCAATAAAATTGTAATCTGTGGTTGACTTTGAAAATGATAAAAATCCAGATTTTGCATTACAGATTGTCCATTCGATGTACATGGCCGCTTCTGTACCCCATCCATAGTCAAAAAATAATGTTGAACCTTCCTTGATATTTTTCAAGCATTTTCATTCCAATAAAGAAAGCTGAAACTCCTATCTGGGATTGGCACCAAAAGTTTTCACTTGTTTCGCGAATGGCACTCGTCTTGTAAAAATCCATTTGTTGGCTTCCATCACTAGGAAAGTTCTTCCGTGAAAAGGTTTTTAACCTGTTTTGGTCTTCCAATAAACGTAATGTTAAGTCTCATCGATTTCAACAAAAGTCAGATTTTACAACTCCTCTTATCTGGCAATGTTGGCACTTTTGATCCTGAAAATAATTGACGCATACTTCACGTAAAAATTCCAATTCCACATTTACAGTGATGTTGTAATTAATTGGAAATAAGTGTTGGCAGTTTCCCTAGCATATACTTTAGGAACACCCACTGAGGTTTACTCATGGTCTCCAGTTGTAATACATAAAGTGAGATAACGTTTAATCCTAGGGATATTTCGTGGCCTGCAAACACGTGCCACCTAGCTCTTTTCTCTCCAAATGTTTGACATTTCCGTATCAACTGCAGAAAATCTTTTCTACCAATATAACCATATGTGTGTACAATGAATTTTTTCAATTAAACATGCCAATAGAGTACAATATCAATTGATTCACCGGAATCTGCAACTCGCTTGTATAAACTTTGACAGGTCCAAGGGATTTCACGTCAGTTTGGCAAGTGTCCATTTCATTTTCGATAAATCCAAACTCCATCTTCGCTTTAAACAAAGGCGGTCGGATCGTGCCTAATGGGGGCAATTGAACCGACAAAAAGTCCTGATTCCCCCTTATAAAATATGTAAGATAAATTTTTGGTCGGTTATTCGCGTTTTAAAAAATTTAACATGAATTTATCTAGGGTTTTTTCTACAGATTTTGTTCCAACATGTCTTTTTACATATGTGCAAAATTTCGACACCAACTCTTCCTTCGCTGGTCGAGGGGTAGTCAGAGGTATGTGGGGCCTGTAACATCCGCTGAATACAGCCAGGTGGGTGAGTTATGGTACTTATAATTCAAAAATCTCATACGTAAGTTAGCTTAAGTGTGGGGCGGGGGGCTATTTCATGGTGTCGTTGACCAAGTTTGCTGCATTTCTAATCTAGATATTCTTTTTTTTTTTTTTTTCATAGTATCTCCATGATATATCTGTGACATGTCTGTCCTTGGGATAACATTATTTTTTTTTTTTTAATCCAATATCCTCGGGGTGAGCAAATCTCAGTGTGTCCACTTTCATCAATCATTTATTTATTTTTTTCTCCTGTAATTCTGGGTATGTTATGAGTATTTTAAATTGTCAATTTATTCCAACTATCTTACAACATTCTGTAATTCGTGATAAGGAATAGTCATTTGTTATACAACAATGTTCATATTACAAAGGCAATAAGCAAAAATCAAAGAGATATCTTCTCCAAAATGCGGATGCATCTCTATTTCCTTTACCTCTGGGCGTAGCAATTATTCAGTCATTATTTTTTTTTTTCCATTATTTAATCTCCATTTTGTGTCCTTAGTACCTGTGGTTCCATGGGATTATCATAATTCATTTGTGTCTCTTGTCTACTGATAATCCTTCAATAATGACTTCAAATATGGTCCTCATATGTGCAACAATCATCTGCTCTGATTTGTTCCATGGTATTCATCAAATATTCTATTATATCCTTGTCTTATCTCGTAACCACGAAAGACTAAGATTATTCCTCCTCCAATGTTAATGTGGGGGATTTTGTGCATAAACATTACAACAAAATCTCAGCTGTGACAACATAAAGTTTCACCTTAATATAAAATGTCATCTTCATCATACATAACCTGTTGCTTCTTCATCTCATGTGTCATTAGTGGTTATCATGCGGTAATGGGGTATTTCATTTGCTAGGTCAGCATGTGCAAATGCTATTTCTTTAACATGGGCAAAGGCATCATCAACAAATAGGTGCAATTTGTTCAATCTGGGGTTAGCATATACTAATGCTCTCAAGGGATTGTTCATTTGCAGAAAATCAGCATGCACAAATGTCATTGGGGTACTTGTGATATCAACAACAAAATATTGTTGGAATATCAGGGATCAAGCTGATGGGGTATGAGTGGCATAGGGTGATTTATTTATTTTCTTCTTCATCTGCTACCCTCAGGGCAGTCAATGTTTTACAATATTGTCTTATCATCATCAAAATGTGTGTGGGTGGCATATAAACATATAGCATCTTATATAAAAAACATTCTAATTGTTTTTTTCTTTTATGTCTTTTCTGTTTGTATCACAAGTACTAAAGAATGATAAAAATCAATTCACTAAACACTAGATATTCTAATAGTAAATCCTAACCAATAGGGTTGCAAGTAATAGTTTAGGTTAGAATAGAAGGAATGTTGTAGCAGTGTCTGTTGTCAATAAGTGGCGAGGAAAGGGTACATCAAGGATCTCCTGATTACAACATGATTGTAATTCCAAGGAATGAATATGATTGGGATTTTAAAAAATCACAAGTCTAGAATGTCGTCTCAATATAGTGGAAAGGAAAAATAGTAAGTTAAAGATGTTGTAACAGTGGAGTGAAGAAAATCTTACTATAGAGAGTCAAGGTTGGGATATGGAATCTCTTTAGGAGAATGTTTAAAATTCTTGACAGTACTAATATACATCTGGGTCTAAAATAATAATGTACATTGGGGAAATAAATAATCCTGTGGAGAAAAATAGCATAACCTACAATACTAGTTTTGGGTATGAATTATGTGCTGTTAAGAGATGTCATAGTAGGAACAGTATGATTGATCAAGGTGGCAGATATCAAGGAGTTTAGCATAATATAGATCAAAGAAATATTAGTATGAGGTAAGAAAAAAAAACTACTGGTGTAAAGTGTCTGCATGAAAATGCTGGTGAATGGAGCGTGGAATATGATCAGTTACAAAAGTGGAGATGAATGTTACAACAGAATAGTGTGACACATGTGTTATAGGTAAAGTTGTGTAGCATTCTAAATATTAAGAAAATGTATGTAACTAAATAAGGGTGTCTGTAAACTCGTAACACCGTGTGTTATCAATTGTTTTAACATTTTTATTTCACAATTATGCTATCTAAAGAAAATCCTCCGTGTGCTGGTCTTGATTTCTTTCTGGGCATCAGTATTCTAAGGCTGGAAAAAATAACTTTCTCAGTGAGGCTTTGACATCTTAGTCTGTAAGCAAGTCATTTGAACTGTCAAAAACTGAAAATAGAGTACATGGGGAGAGTTAGTACATTGTTAAAAAGGTTTGTTCACATATGCGTTGACCGTGTTCGGATTTGCGAACATATAAAACACCTGGGCGTGTTTTTTCAGAACAGCTTCGCTAGTTCCTTCACCATCTCTAACCTTGCAATGTCCCGACTGCTTAGGCGAGCATCATACTGAGTAGCAGTGGTGACGGGTGTGATAGGCGACGACACTGCATTTGCTGATTGTTGGGACACTGAGGACATTGACGAATGCGGTGATGGCTTAACATCATTTGATTGCGGTGATGGTTTTACTGTGGGTAGGGTTTGTATGGCTGGAACATCTGTTGGTTTTGAGGCAGGTATATGTTTCGCCTTGATTTTTCTTCTGACCTGGTTGTGCTGAACGTTAGCACTGGTTACAATGGGCACAGTAATTTGCACACTGTTGTTTTTGACTAGTTGAGATGAGGCTAACACTTCTCGGCTTGGTTTTGGAACATGATTGCGTTTCTTCAGAATCTTTCGTCTGATATAGTTGTGCTGTATACGCGGAATTTTTGTTGCTAGGGATTGAGTCATCAGATTCTGTTTTATAGGCGCGTTTGACGCTGGAGCTGACTGGTACAAATAATGTACTATCCGCATCACTGGTTTCAATCGAACTGGCTGGGTTTGGCGAATCAATGTCAGTACTATCAGGACTAAGAGTATCCATGTCAGATTCCGTGTTGTTAAGGGAGATGTAACTTGTGGGTCTATAGCGATATTTTGGCTTTCTAATAGGCCTGATGGATACATCTGTGAAATTTTTCTCGGTCGTATGGGGTGGTTGGTGGTTTGTTTACAAATTTTCTTCATCTGGAACCAGAGTGTTAGTGGGTGCTGCTGGAAACTGATTCTCGTGTGGGGTAGTGATCATCTTGTGTTCATACCGTGTAAGTGCAATTTCTATCAATTCTCGAAATTCTTCTCGGCGTGTAGATAAATCAACAGCAAACTTGTTCTCCAGCAATTCATACACCAGCCTTATTGAGAGGACGGCAAAGTCACCATCTCTCAGGATAACGTCTATCTCTGCCGTCAGCTCCTCTGTTGTAGGTTGACCTATTCCGCCAATTTTCTTTGTCTTGCTGTGCTTTGTCTTATCAGTTTTCGGCCAGTAATATTTTCTGCCCTCTTCGTCTGTTGTATGATCAAGTTCGTCTGACAAGTAGCCTTCAGTGGTCTCATCAGAGTCTGTCGTCTCTGACTCTGATATGTCAGACGAATCTGTACTGGATGGATTATAATTTAGGGTGGCTTTTCTGACTGGTCTTGTATTTGTCGTCAGAGGCGGAATGGGCCGGTGATTATCAATTTTTATTTGTTTTACGTGAGCTTTTGTTTGGTGTTTTTCTCTATCTGATTTGCTTGCTGCCATCTTCTATCTCTCTCTCTAAATCTTTCTTCCACTTCTTTTCTGTACTTTGCTATCATTTCGTACCTCTCCGTGCATTCTAACTTATCTTCGTCTGCAGATGTCATCTTTTCTGTATTATCGACCATTTCAACACTGCACAAATCAAGTAAGTCCTCTGTAACTTGTCTTGATTTTATCCTGACTGGAATTAGACTTTTCTTAAACCTGTCATCCGTTTGTACTGCGACATTCTCTGTCTGAGGCTCTTTTCTAGTGATTGCAGGCGCAGTTCGTTGTTTCAAGTTCAATTTTGGTCTCCCTTCTTTGACTTTCAATGGTTGTAGCTTGATTTCAACAATCTCTTTTATTTCAATCTTATAAACTTTTGCAACCAATCCGTCTACTATTCTTATGCAAGGGAAATCGACTGCGTAGCTTCTACAACGTTTTAATTCTGAAGCGAGGTCTCTCAATGCTATTCTCTTCTTTCTGTTCTGTATGGTTGTCGAACACTTCTCCATGTTTGAATAGTTGTTGTTGTACCATACGTTTTCCACCGTGTTCCTTCTTTTAAGTTACAGTCTTATTTTAGGTTCGACGACATTTACCCATCTCCTCAGATTTGTCCTTGATTTCTTTATAATCATAAGCATTCCTTGAGTTAAATGCTTTCCAACACAAGAATATTTTCTACTCTACATGGTTTGAGGTGTAAGACTATGTTTTTGCAAATTGACTCAAATCCTCGAACCTAGTTCTGCTGCGACTAGGGTTGGGAGCTCTATTCAAAATACATATTTAACGATTGTCACTACTTACGCCAGTAAGAAAATTATAACCACTCAATGTCCTGAAATACACATTTTATAAGAAATGTTGAAGTTTGATTTTCTCAAACTAAGAAATATGTAGAGCTGGACCAGATACGACCTCTTGAGTTGCGCTCTTTCATTCTAATGCTAAAATGGCGTCGTTGTTCCACTTTTCCCGGGGTAAATCTGAGCTATCCGATTGGTCAGGGGAAATCACCCAATTATTAGAAATGGCATGTAGAAGCGACTCTACCCTAAATATGTGACACTATTTATTATTTTCTGTTTCTCATAAAATATAAAATTATGGGGTGGTCTGTGCTTCCTCTGTCTTGTAAGAATATAGTCTGTTTCCAAAGGAACAACTATGTACACGGCCACAGCTGTTTGATAGACTCAGAGAGGCTAACTTGACTGCTAGATCAACAAAATGTTGTATTGGATGCAAAGAGTTGGAATTCTTGGGACATATGGTGCATCAGAGTAGCATGACACCTGACCCCAAGAATCTGGAGAAATTGCAGAGAGCACCTAGGCCACAAACAAAGAAAGATGTGCCATCTTTCGTGTCGTTGTGTGGATTTTATCAAAAGTACATTAAACATTTTAACTCTATTTGTGCTCCTCTGACTGATTTAACCCGTAAGGGGCATCCAGAGAAAATTGTTTGGTCCGCACAGTGTGAATTGGCATTTCAAGAGTTAAAGGAAAAACTCACTAGCAAGCCTTTTCTAAAATTACCTGATTTGACTCAGGAATTTGTGATGAGAACTGACGCAAGCAATGTGGGCCTGGGGGCTACTTTGTTGCAAAGGTCCTCTTCACCCAATGGAGAACTGAACCCAGTCGCATATGCTAGCCGCAAGTTGAACAAAGCGGAACAAAGCTACTCCACAAGCGAAAAAGAATGTCTAGCATTAATCTGGGCTATATGAAAATTCCAAGTCTACCTCCATGGCAGACCATTTGTGGCCCAAACGGATCATCAGCCTCTCGTATTCTTATCACAGGCAAAGCATGACAATGCGCGTTTATTAAGATGGTCATTGCTCCTACAGCCATATTCATTTACGATTGAATATATTCCCGGGTCACATAATGTGGGTGCAGATTTCCTCAGTAGGCATCCCTGTGATTCAAATCAGAGTATTCACAAGGCCTAAGGAGAAATTTGATCTATGTGTATCACTGTTTTTGGAACTTGCAACAGTGCATGTTCTCAAGTGGGGAGATGTGTGATGATGTACATTGATACACCGATAAAAGTATTATTTGTAAGTATAAAAATAATGTAGAAATGAAAATAGTGGAGTTATGAAGCTTCTTCTTCACCCACGCCGCAAGCGCGTTGATTTTTAGCAGAATAGATAGTACTATCGTTTTCTGGTGTCATTGAAAAACTATTTATAACATTGTGACACGAAAAGCCTATTCGTCCAGACGGAGTGAGATAGGAGAGACAGAAAAATGATACCGTCTGCACGCGTGGTTTGATTCTAAAACCTAGAGTAAACGCGATATTGTCGTTAGTCGTTTGAAAATACGACGCAAAGTCAAAATAGGTTCGGAAATTGGGTCACGCAGACAACCTTAGCTCTTATATAAGTGACGTATTTCTGACGTACTACGGGAAATTGTCGTTTTTAGTTTGAAAATAGCGGTAGAAAGAAGTGAACAGGTGGTAGTTTCTAGATTTCAAGACTAACATGGAAAAGGATATGGAATTTTGAACCATAATACATAGGCTCATAAAACTTATATATTCGAGTGCCATAGTGTCTCCTGACCAATAATATGTTTTCATTTACACTATAGTCCAACTAACAGCCAGATATGGTCATAATACTAGATAGTCACAGACACAGTGACAAACACACTGGTGTTCTGATATTCGCTATCGGTAACGTATTTTTGCACGAGTTGTTGAAAAAAGGCATGAGAGGGTAGATCAAAGTCCAAAAGAGGGGAACGTTAGGACGGAGAGGTACATGTAATATGATTTGGAGGGGAGTTTGAAAGGGGGAAAGATATTATGGGTGGGGTAAAATGAGATGTTATAATTATTTATAGGGGACTTAGTGTACTGACAGATCAGCTGTGAAGGTATCTGTATCTAATAGGGGTAGTGTTTTACAGATAACCTTACTTGCTATCACATTTATACCTCAGTCAGAATTATTCTGGAATATTGTGATGACTACGTTAAATGTCTAGGGTTATGTAAATGATGAAGTGTAAGTCACAACAACAACAGACAGATAAACAATTTAATTTATTCCACCACACTTGACAACACTGTGACACTCACACACATTTAACACTCTATAAGACTATCTTAAATGAGTCACTGGTAAAGTTTCAAATATTTATGTATTAATTACTTTCACTATTATATATATCCTGATTCAACTACAAAGTGAACCAGGAATCACAATCAATTGTAATCACAATTTATATATACATAATTTATAAATATGAACCTTGTAGTGACCTATTTTATTAAGATTATCCTATGTGTGTCAGTTGTGTAGTAGTACTATGAGGTAATACTGGTTTTGTTTTTCAAGCTATGTTGTTATTTGTCATCATGACTTCAAGTGTTTGTTTATCTGGGAAATAGTATGGGGAAAAAGTTCACAGTTCCTGTCAATTTAAACAAGGTATTGTCCCTCTTTTTTACTAAAATGTCAATTTTTGAGGGGACACATAATGTTGAGCTCCACTGGCCACAGAGGCTTAACTTTCGTGATGGCGGCAGGAAAAGACTCCTCTGCTCGATTGCTCCCCTGTGTTCTGGAGACACCTCACTAGTCGCTATCTGGACCCAGGAGTATGCTGTCAGCCTCCAGATTCAGCAAAGCTCAGACCAGGTGCTGCTCAATAACTTTAGGACCACAGTCCCTGAAACAAGAAGGTTGTACCTCCTACTTCATAACTAATTTATAATCTATTTCCAGACTGAACACAATACATGACAAACACTGAGTTCAGAGCGGTAGGCCAACTGTCAGCTTCATCTGAAATAATTTACACCAGTATACTCCTCCCTAATGGTCACTACGCCTCTGCAATTCCAGCATTAGTTCTTCTAGTCAATAAGATAGGTGTCAGTGTACTGTTTGGCAATTCCATGCAGTTTTACTTTTCTCCGACACCTTCTGTTCAGGTTGGAGCACTATATAGGCTTTGCCTCATGTTCGCTACTGAACCACACACATATACAGACATAAATTATCAATTTACATTCAATTTTCATTAAAAAGATATTGAATATATCAAGCTTACCACAATTCATGGAATAATACACAGTTACGTTGACTGGCAATGAATATAGCACAATTTCGATCTGCCGATGTCCCAGGCTTTTATTTAGAAAAATATGCACTGGCGCTCAACGCACTGGTTCTTTAGTAAGTTTATTTGAAAATGTGGTGCTGAACTAACGCTTCTAATTGACTATATTGGCGGGTCTAACCAATCGAGCCGTGTTTACACAAGCGTTTGAAAAAAGTACCCTTCCTTCCGTCTCCCCTAACAACAAAAGATAGTATTTGTAGCCCAACTAATCGTGTTTAGCCTTACATTTACTGCGCTCCAATCAAATAGGATTTAAAATGGAGACCTATTTCCCGTACAATGGTGGTGTCCAAATCTGCCACTGAGCGATTCTGATTTTGGTGTTGTCTGACACCCTCACTATTTCTTTTGGCTATAATTTGTTAATTCCTAGACTATTTGCGTAACGTTTAACATATTCTTTGTCAGCAAGTCCTAAGGAACCCAAATATACAAATTTAAAGGAGCTAAGTGGCTGCCTTCAAAATATGCATTTTCTTCTAGGATAGTCGTGCTGTTGCCACCTCCTCACTTCCAAACTTTATGGTGTCTGGTGTACTGTCATGTTTTCAGACATAAAACAGTATAATGTCATATTTCCTAATAAGCATTTTGTAAGTTTTAAAACCTAACTCTCGTATGGGTAGTGCTTTTTTTCACTGTCGATTAGAAAAAAGCTAGTGCTTGTGGCCTTACACGCGTGATGGTAGTAATTGTATAGCGAGACGCGTGTTAGTGTGGCATGCGTTCCGGCTTTCAGCCCTCCCTTCTCTCTATCCTAATTCCATCTGTCTTTCGTTTATGGTAACTTAGTGTATAAAATGACATGAATGGAATATTAAATATAGGTCAGCTTGCGTATCTCAAGGTTTTTCTTAGAAAGGCAGTACACGTTTTATTGAGTTGTGGAAACACGTGTATGCTGCAGTAGGCTTTTACTATCAACGTGGAACGTTATAATTTGCAGACGAATTAGAAAACAAGGGGGATTTCGAGTACAGTCATTGTGACAGCACTGTTCTTTACCATTCTTCTTTCCTTTTATTGAAGTTATTTGTTAGGCTTTACATTTACTTTTTAATTTATATATGTGGATTAGAATTTCACACGACAATGGGATGGCTCAAACTGAATATTTTTTTGGTAGTGTTAGGCCAAAACCAAGTCTATTTTTGGTGAATGCCCAAGTTCGGACGGACAGACCGACAGAGGTACACTAACACTGGACCGAAATTGGACCTTAGTTTTAAAAATTTGAATTGAAAAACTTAGTAGTAGATCTCATTGGTCGAAACATTTTAGGTTACTGGGAAAGTTGAAGGCTCGGGGCCATTTGACTAAGACTGTTCATAGAAGCAGGACGCTTGATGCTGAGAAGTGTGACGTGCCTTGAATAAATATATAATTAATAAAAAGTATAAGGGCGCCATAGTCCAGCAAGCAGTACATCTGAGGTTGTGCTAATCAACGTTCCTGTGTGTATTCAATGAATTTGTGCGTTTTTGTCTGGCACTAGTCAGGTGTCAGATTCCCGAGTGAAGCAGTTATATTCCAGTAGTGATAGGGGTACACGCTGCCTACCCTATTACTTTTGGACAAGATCAACAGTGGCTGTTGGCAGATCATACATCTATATTCAATCCTCCAGTGCCAGATAAGTGAATAAGACCTGGCACGAGGAGAATTTATCAACTTGTCCACTTCAATAAACCTGAAATGTAATATAAATAAAGACTTATTGTCAAGAAGTAAAGTGTATCAAGAGAAAAGAAACATTGTGAAAAAGACGGCGTGATGTTAACACCCCAACCAGCCAGCTCGTAACACTTTAGAATTAGCTAGAAATTTAACAATACCATAGATATATTATATACATATGATTACGGACAAATTGTCCTCTTTTAGTTATGCAATTATGCCTATTATTTATGTATATATCAATTGATCTCATTTGAGTTGACAGTCCTAACCAAAAGAATCTTAGGTACAGGACTAATAAAGTTATAGAAAAAAATTGTATATTACTCAACTTTAAAAAAACAGTGTTAGTTGAGTCGATCATAGAGATTAATATTGGTGTTTGTGTGTGTGTTTGTGTAAGTAATTACCATCACACCACACTTTCATTACCCTAGACATTAGACGTAGCTATCAGACATACTAGTCAAGAATAGGTCTGATTGAGGTCGTAGGGTGGTAGCAGAAAGGTGCTCTGAAAACTCACCAATAATTGTTATATTCAGGGGCCTTCACAGCTGACCTCATTCAGTACAATAGAAACAAATAACCACAACATTTCTTAACATCGAAACCCACCACAATTGACGACAGTGGCGTCACTAGGGCTAGTGTCACCCAGTGCGGTAACTCATGGTGTCACCCCCATGGACCTCCTCCCGTACCAGACCATACATAATCCTTAGTAATGTTTTTTGTACTAATGTTACTCGTAAATCGTAATTCCCGTATATCACTGAATGTAATGGCAATAGTTGTGACATAAACAACTAGCAAAATTAAAATTACACCTTTAAATTACAATATCATACGCACAGCCTAAATGTTTTTACATTTACTCAGTTTCATGTGGTTAAAGTGAAAATTCGGTAAGAAAACAATAGAATTCGAAGTAAAAACGTAGGCATATTGATACAGTACATGTAAGCTGGGCTTACGAAAAATGTTTTTGTGGTTATAACTAACTACAGGGATATTTTTATAAAAAAGAATACATTTCTGCTGCAACACTGCACAAACATTTTATAGACAGTCATTTTGGCTTCACCCCCTCTGATGGTGTCACCCGGAGCGGTCCGCATTCCCCGTGTCACATAACGGATAGGGGCGACCCCTTCTTCTCGAACTCTCTTTCACTACTGCAGTACTCAGTTCATTTGTTGTACTGATTTAATTGAGTGCTTTTCAATAGTAGCGCCATTTCTTTCTGCTGTGTAGCAGATATATTCTCATTTTGAAATATTCTTACACTCCTCTCAGCGATAGTCGTCATGTCATCTCTGTGTTTTTACCTGTCTATCCTTGCGGATAGAGTAGACGATGATGCAAGGTTGACCGACAGAAATCCTATTGTACCACAAGGGTACGACTGTCTTCGCACTTAAATGGCCAAGCGAGTTTACTTGGCGCTGATATGGCTCGTGTGACCGACTAATCATCGTCGTGATAAGACACAGCACAGATGGTCAAACAGGAGTTTGTGTTTACACAAGGAGCGCCGCAAATATCGACCTGGTGGGATGACAGACACACTTGAGCGGAAATGTAATATTTCCGGGTAGATGTAAGAAGTTATATGTAATCATTGACGAGAATACTTGAATGTCACGATTGCCATATATGGAAAACGTGACCTTCACATTACGTTCAAAATTTTTCCATACCAGGATTATTTTGAAATCGCCCCACTACACGTTTTGTTTGAAACAATTGGCTCTTTCTTAGCTTCGTTACATACAGATGCGAGGGCAGGACAGTGAATATAATTTGACATGTTTCAGTGTTAAGACACTGTGAGAAATCGCTTGCCAAGAAGACTACAATCAGAATTGTCAGAAATTAGAATTCAGAAATTCCATTAAATCAGGCAGGACCTTTTATTGGAGAATCTTGAAGGACTTACAAAAACAGCCAAGGACATCTCTATCATTTTAACAAGGAAAGCCACTGTCTGAGGAAAATGATGGAAACACACAAAGTCAGAGAGGTAACTTATTAAATTAACAACCCCAAGAACACGTGTAAGACGCCTGATCCAGTGCCTTAACTTTATTCATCTGAGCAAAAAAGTCTGAGCCAGGATTGGCGTAAGTTGTGATTTTACATTCTATATTTCATTACTAACATGTGAATTAACATACACACACAGACACACACACACACATATATATATATATATATATATATATATATATATATATATATATATATATATATATATATATATATAAAACCATGTGAATATTAATATGTGAAAATAGCTAGTGGATGTCCAAGTCATTTGAGGCTGGCAACCTCAGCGTATAGAATGATGATTTCATGAACCACCACTGCCAAAGGCTGGTGACTACTTTAATGCCAGATTCTTAAAGAGAACAAAACGCATAAAGAGTCCCATGTTCCATATGGAGCAGGGAGAGAAATATGAAAGAAATGATACATTTTAATTATAATACTTACAGTTTAAAACAGTGAAAATGTCTATGTAAACATATTCACTTTAAAATTAATGGAAGTGTCAAGCTTTTCAAATCAGTGTCAACATAAATGAAAACATATTTCAATTTATATTGTGAACACTTTTCAGTCAGTGGAAATGTAAATGTAAACATATTCTTTCTGTACTATTAACATTTTCATTTAAATGTAATGTAAAGCTAAACTATTCAATTTAAATGTAAATATAGTTTTATCCCGAGGGATCAAAATTGATTCTCATCGAGGGTAAATTCTGAGTAACTGCGATGGTGGAATAAGTGGACATTTAACAATGTGTTGGAAAACGCAATACTCAGGAAAGCGTGTCGTTTCTATTCTTTATCATAGTTATTGGTGGTACCAGCAGAAAGTACTATCTTTGGAACAAGAAGGGAACAGTGGCCTAAGCTTTAAGACGAGGAACCAACTTTGTAGACTCTCCCTGACATTTCTGGGAAACGAGCTACCCCCGACAACCTTGACCAGCGACGAGCGTGAGCAGTGTAAAAAGAACCAACCCTTCAGAAGGAGCAGAACCGTCATTGGCAATATATAAGCTGCCAAAATTAACTTTCTTCATAAGAACTCTATCATTAATCAATGATGAATCCTTTCTGTTAAACTTTTCAATTATTTTCAAACTGTTAAAACTTAAGTGATTATTACATTTTTTAATTTGTAATTTTACAACTTTAACTTCGATTTAATCATTTTAAATGTACTGCATGTTTGTCTCAGTCAATTTACTACACATACTCTAAACAGAGGTATACCAGAATAATAAGAATTTCACTGAGTAAATCAGAGGTGGGGATCTTAACGAGCTAAAATTAATCATTTGCTTAATTCTTCACAAAAGTTGTCTGCAGATTCTAGAATTAACGTGCTCAGCCAAGGCAGCATTGTTTTCGCTTACCTGAGTATCTTGTGAACACTACCTTGAGATAGAAGTGTCATTACCCTTCTATTTACAAATCTGCCAAGAGTAATCTTGTGCGAAGGTAGACACCTTTGCAGCGTGTATCAGATACTCTTGGGTCTTGGCCACTGTTGGACCACTACTGCAAAGCAGGGGAGGCAATACCGTCAACCCCGCACCCCCCCCCCCCCTTTACCCTAGTGACGCCACTGATTGACTACAAACATCTATTACAAGAACTGGCAAACAAATAGGTAGGTTTTAGCAAATGAAACACGGTGTTAGACAGGGATGTGTTTTGTGACCTAATTGTCCTTATGTACACTGAAAACATGGCAACCATAGAGGATACGCCATGGATATCAGATGGTGGTCATTACGTAAACAACATGAGATACGTCGAAGATAGTCTTAATAGCACCAACAAATAAACAAGAGCTACAGGAAATGATCGATAGATTAGTGGCAGAAGGTGAAAATTAAGGCCTTAGCCTAAACAAAACAAAAAAAACAAAAAACACCAAAAAACAGAAGTAATGGTCATCTAAAAAATGGCGTCTCTAGAATTATGTATCAAAGTAAATGGCACATGTTTAAAACAAGTTAATAGACTCAATTCCACCATGCACGTTAATAAAATCAGATGGGAGATAACTCTCAAAGCTTGAAAAGAGTAAATCTAGGCAAAAGCAGCATTCAACAAAATTAAAGTTATTTTATGCAACGAATCTTTGCCAATAGAAGTAAGAAAACGAGTTGTTAATGATATATAGAACCGACCATGTCATATTGAAGCGAAACAATCGGTAAACAAGGAAGATAATCTATGGAGGTCACAGAAGTGTGGTTCTTACAGTAGGATGTTAAAAATACCATAGGCAACTAAAAAAAAACAAGGCATTGAGGATGTCCTGAATGAAGCCAGTATGCTTCTTCTTCTTTGATCCTTAGCCGCCGACCGTCAAAGTAGTCAGTGGCCATTACGCCTGGTGGCGTCTTGTAGGGCAACAACAAATTGATTCCACTTTGCTCGGTCGGCGGCCATCCTTCGTACGGCGCCCAACCTCTGGTTCATTCTTTGCATCTCAGCCTCCACAATTGGGGGGAAGGGGGGGGGGATGGGGGGGGGTGACTGACGTTGCAAACAGGGGGGAGGGAGACAGAAAGGGGGGGGGGTGTCTGGAGTTTTGTGACGAAATGTGACAGTTTCGAAAAAAATGATAAGAATTGCGTGACGTCATGTGAAGAGATTTGGACATAGGCCTGTTCCCTATCCTATTGAAAAAAAAAAAAAAAAAAAACAGTTACGGTAAATCACAAAAACGTCAACAAACATGGACAGGTCAGTTAAGTTATAAGTTAGAGCTGATGGCACGTGACAGGAGGACTTGGCATGAGTTTGTTGAAGGTCGATTCTCCTTGGGGAGTTAAAGGTTATTGATTGATTGATTGATATGACCAAAAAATGATGCCCTTATACGGAGTTATTTGTAAAAAATGGTATATCGGAGAATACAGTACAGTTTATTTAGTCTGCTTTTTATTATTAAGGGTGTGTATTACATTATTTAAAAAAAAGGAACAAGTATAACTGAAAACAATTTCAATCAGTTAAAGATTATTACAGTTAACCGATATTTTAGCTGAGATTATAATGTAAATAAGTCGTCCCCGTCAACTATTGCGGATAAATGTTAACTATTCATGAAACAAGTTAACTATTGCGGATAAAAGTTAAATATTGCAGATAAAAGTTAACTATTGCGGAAGAAAGTTAACTACTGCGGAAGAAAATTAACTAGTGCGGAAGAAAGTTAGCTAGTGCGGAAGAAAGGTAACTACCGCGTAAACAGGATAACTATTACGGATACAAGATAACTATTGCGGATACAATTAAATTATGATGATAACAGTTAATTATTGCGGGTAAAAATAAAAACTTCTTTTATGAAACAAGCAAGTGTGACGTCACATTTTTCTAAACACCCTTCCCCCTATGGTCACACAACATTCATGGTAGGGAACAATGTTACCGTACTAATCGCTGTTCCGCTTTCAGGCGGCCCCTGTAACATAGTTTTTGTTTTGTATAATGCTATGAATGAATAATAGTTAAAAATGTAATCTACGAAAGCCACGTATTTATTTATTAACACAAACAACATACTTATACATATAACTCCATATAAGAACACAATTTGATGTCACATGACTAGTAACAAAACTGTAGCCGGAATCGGGAGTCGGACTTCCAACATTTCAGGAGTCTGAGTCTTAGAATATGTTGACCGACACTACAACCCTGGTAGACAGTTTTACATGGCATGTCCTGTAATGTAGTATGTTCAAGTAATTGATGAGGAGCATTTTCAGCTCTGATGTAACATTTTGGTGCGTAAATGTAGGGCGACGAAATAGTCAAAAATGGGCTAACATTAGCATTGAAAGTGGCACAGCAAATATGTATTTACTATTTAAACATAAGCATGAAGTGTCATAGTTTTTCGTACAGAAAAAAAATGCAACAAAAATATTTAAAAAGTAAAGACCCTAATAAATATTTTACAGTTCTTAACGTAATAACTGTTAAAGTTACAAATTTTAAAGCTTTACCAGAAATAAATAAGAATAAAATGAAAATATAGCATTTAATGCATTAATTGTTTCTTATGTCAATTGTCTCCCTTGGGTTAAATAAAATGTATGAGTAGGTCGTCATATTGTCCTATAAGTCGTAACTTTTATAGAAAGGCCTTATATATTTATGGTCCCATTCGAGCAGAGGTGAGATGGTGAGATCTAGGTGAGAGAAAGGTGTGAGAAATAGTCCTGTTTACGGGGAGTACATGTGTAAGAAAAAATACTGTCTTGGATTGAGTAATGGCTCAACCCAACCTATCTAGTACGACACACTTTAATGGAGACGTATTTTCTCACTAGATACTGATTCAATACACTATCCTCTCGTACGCACACACATACAATTTTGTGACATAAATACGTACATACGTAGAAACGAACAGGTAAACTATGGGTCACATGTAATTATATGGCAGGGAGGTTTCGACCAACACCAGTAGCTTAAGGTTTATTAGGTTTATTATATCTTTAGAAAAAAATAGATCACAACATAAAATACATCGTTATCATTACATCAGTGAATTTATAGTTACATAAGAGAAAAGAAAAATTATACTCTCATAGACCGTCCCTCTGGAATATGGAATACTAGGAATGATCCAACCCGAGGTTGTTTACCCAAAAGATCAAAACAAATGATTAAAAATGGGAGTGGGAGAGTAGTCATGACGGGTAAAAGGTATGTCCTTAATTTAACTATCCCGTGGGCCTTCAGACTTAGTGAGAGATAGATAAAGAAAGAGAAGATGTTATATTGGTAGCAACTTAAGAAAATAAATTCTTTCATTCCGTTTCACTCTCTACATTCGTACAGTGAGCTCACTCGATATCAGGCTTACCCCTCTGCCGACGCTGCATACATCCATGGAATTAATCAAAACACAATGTATTTAAAACTATTATATGTCCTGTTGTTTGTCCAGTCCAGCCCCAGAAAAGCTCCGTCTAGGCAACTGCTATTTTTCTCGGAGATTTCGCTGAATTGGTGCGTTGATTGTATTTTTTTTTCCTGGCGGGGTATGTCTCTTCGCACTGCAGGTATTGAAGGGGGATATGTTTTTTCTAGGTTTCTGTCGTAGTGAATGGGAAATACTTCAAACGGCCAAATGTTACTCCCAGGCTGTTCTCGGAAAGAAATAGCCGTAAATGTTCTCTGTAGTAGTTGGTGGTAGGAAAATGTTTACTGTCATATGGGTTTGATTAAATAAATTTGTGTTGTAAGTTCTGCCTCATCAGGCCAGGGAACTTTATATGATAAATACAGAAAAATCTTCTGGCATTGTCCCGTTCCAGTTTTAACAGTTAACACAATTTTAACATTTGAGAAGGTGAACCTATAAGGGTCTCCGACATCAGATTTTTACTGTCAAAAGTTTGTATGTTTAGGAACATATAATTTGGGATGCCATTAACCATCTGAACATGACTCTCTATAAAAAAAACCGTTGGATCGCAAAAGGTATGACCACCTGTATAAAAGAGAATATTTAAAACAGGTGATTCTACTATAATTAATTCTAACACCCGCGTTTTTATGCAAGATCTATAAAATCACTCCGGTATTTAATTATTTATATTAAAAAGAACTACACGAGTGACTAGCTAATGTATCGCTTTTTAACACTAGCTATGAACAGTTAATTACTCAAAATTTACACAAGATGAAAAATAGAAATATATGGTTAATAAACAGTTACGATCGCCTAGCGTTTTATAATTATGTTACACATCTATTATCTCGGGAAATAACGGATAGTTACATTCTTCGATTTACATCTGGAGAACCTTGCTATTGGTTTATTTAATAGGTTTAAATTAACACAAAATCCAGGGAAATAAATGAAGAAACTAAACAACTGAATCACTCAAAACTCTAATATATTTTACCGCATGTAGTGAATTTCTAAATACAATATCTAAATTAATATATAACAATATAGGGCATAACGGCAAAATAAGAAAGTATAAAAGAATTTTCTGCTAGAACTGTTGGTATCGCCTACGCCTTCAGATTATTTGCTAACGAATAGCCGAACAAAACAGTACCCACATTTTTCAAATTCGTCCTTGACATAATCACTTTTCCTAGTTCTAAGAAAATATGTGCCTAAAATGCATTGTGGAACGATGAGGGCAAAGGATAGATGAAATGCTAATTCGTTTCGCATTGATTTTAAACTAAAAGCCAATACTAGCACAGGGGCAAGCCTTGCCTTAGGGGTTTCCCCAAAATACGAGGAAAAAGTTAGAACATGCAGACAACTCGTGTCACAAAAACAACCTTAGCTCTTATTTCAAAGGACGTAATTATCACGTAAATAGAGAAGACAGCACATGGAAAAGAATTGAACGTGTAGTAGACTAAAAATAAAAAACACTAACTTAGAAAAAAAAAAGGTGTACTTCTGAACCAAGCCAACTAGTCCCATATAAATTGTATATTCGTGTACCTTAGGACTTGTTGACAAAGAATATGGTAATAGTTACGCAAATAGTCCATTAATTAACTAATTATAGCCATAATACTATAGTGGATCCGACCAGACTGTCAAGTAAAGATCATGCCTGTTTATAATTTTTTATGGCATGTTTTGAAAAAACGACTTTGGGTAAATGAGGTTAAAAGGTACGGGATATTTGATTGGGTGGATTTTAAAGGAAGGCGAAGTATGATTGGTTGACCTAAAACTAAAAATATCTTTGCCTTGGAAACATATTGGGAGTTGTTATTTGAAACGATAGATTCAAAAATAAATGTAAACATGGTCCCATTGGACAAAGCAGTAGATACTGGTACGAAACGGGGACTGTTCACTGCCATTTCAAATAAATTTTGTGCAAAGCAAGATCGATGAGAGCAGGCGGAGAATTTTCTAACATAGGAAAAGCCTGGACATAGGGCAGATCGAAAATGTGCCAGATTCT
The DNA here is from genome assembly GCA_024509875.1 of Oreohelix idahoensis. NCBI lineage: Eukaryota > Metazoa > Mollusca > Gastropoda > Stylommatophora > Oreohelicidae > Oreohelix > Oreohelix idahoensis. The sequence continues at coordinate 207,764 of JAMPIV010009400.1, read as the reverse complement.
ATTGTCTAGTCATCGTATTTGTGTTATTTCCTTGCATCTGTGGTAAGATTGATTTTCTTAACATTTTATTTAAAATACAATTTGAATGTGAAATACTAACATACGACTGTAAGTAAGTGAGTCTATGGCAGACTCAAAACAGAGTCTAGAGATTGATCCAGCATATGAAAGACTATCAGAGAGGTGTAGACCAACTAAATTATATAGGATTATCATCAGGAGCATAATACCTATTCTATTGTATGGACAACAGATTATTGCTGGAATTGCAGAGGCGTTGTAACTATTAGGGGAGAGGAATACTGGTATACCTGGTCACATCAAAAGAAACTGGTGAAAGGGATTGTCGTAAAGAGCTGATCTTACATGTTTGTTTGTAATGTGCCTGTACTGGTTGTTGAGTATTATTGTAGGCTGTTGATTACGAAGGAGGCATATCCTTCTGATTTCAGAGGGTTTTGGTTGCTGTCAATAACTGGTGCCAGACTACAGTGGGCCGATATATTCATGCCACAGTCTTGCCTTTTTCGGAGACAACTGTAAACCACCATCATTCTTGAAGAAGTGGGAGCTGAAGGTTGTCGTTCAGCGAAGTGCAGGAAGATTCCTACATCATATTACAAAGATAGGTGCATGTTTCGGCACCTGATCGCTCAACTAACATTATATTAAAATAAGAGACTGAGAATAGTGATATAAACATTCCATCAGTGTCCATAAAAAACTTACAAACAACATGCAGAGATGATGATAGTAAACAATCAACCAGTGTATACTAGAAGTCACCTCAGTTAGACATTACAACTACACTCTTATATAATAATATGTGTATTATGGTCAGAAGACCCATTGTGTAAATTGATTGATGTAATTAATTTCTATGATTTCACTTTGAATGTCCGTCCTGATTCCAAATAAATCAGATTCAGGACAATAAATTGAAAAACATTAACTTTTAACCACTGACTTACTAAAGATAGTCTTTTAAAGGGTAGTTCGTATGTGATTGTCGTGATACTGTTGTGGTGTATTATATAATAAAATAATTTGTGTAATTGTTTATATGTTTAGTTGGTTAATGCAACCTTACACTAACATTTCATAACCCTAGACACCAAACGTAGTCATCTTACATTCTATCTAGAATAAGTCTGAATGAGATCATAGTGGTGGTAGTAGAAAGGTACCCTGGAAATTTACTCTAATATTTATTATATTCAGGGACCTTCACAGCTGACCTCATTCAGTACACTAAGATTTCTTAACAACAAACTGTATTAACATCAAACCCACCACACCGCAGCACACAGAATGAATTCAGACTCCACGTATAGAAGAAATCTAAAGAAATCTTGTTAGATTCTAATGATATGAGCTAGCCTCCTCTTCAACTCTCTGGCGCGAATGATAACTGCATTTTTCAGCGATACCAATATATATTTAATGAATTAAAAATAATAGCCGCATGCGATATTCCTCGCCTCTCTTGATTCTAGGGAACTATTTCGACTAGGCCCGCCGATCAAAGCTCTATTACACACTATCTACCGCTAGATTTCCCCCGTTCGTCTTCGTTATGCAGCGGTTTCTGTAGTGGTTTTTGATGGTACTGTATTTTTGTTGTGTTACCTAGTGTAATGTATGAGGTCAGCTGTGAAGGCTCCTGAGATAAATGTTTATGTGAATTACAGAAGGCCCTTCCTACTACCACTTACGACCTCAAACATATCTCTTTTACTATTATGAATGTGGCTACGTTAAAAGTCTAGGGTACTGAAATGTAATGTGTTGTAGTAGAATATACAAACACACACAGATAATTACTAAGTCTAATAATATTAATAAAATTCTATAACACACTGAACTAACTCAGACTGTTTTAGTTTCAATATTAAAATTTTTTCTAAATTTATTTGTTCTGAACCAAGGTTTTATTTTGGTCAGAACATATGAAATGTTATGGAGTTATAAATGGAATGCATTAATATATGGCATAATAAAATGAAATGTGTGTACATAGGTATTTTATAAGACTGGTTAATATTAATAATATTTATAATGTCTCTGGGAGAACTATTACTGGATGTGCTGTTGGGGTGGTGTCATCACACCCACTCTGTGACTAGAACTAGCTTTGTCCATTGTCTTATAAACTTTAGAAAATGTTCTATTTCCCAAAATTCAGTATATTGTGATGGGGAAATATTTATAAATATTTAAGCGTTCTGGTGAATCCTCAGCAGGCCACTAATTCACTCATCTTGTCTGTGAAGATCTGATGCTGGATTCAGGTGGCCCACTCCTCTCGGTAGCTAGAATACAATGCTAGACTGCACCGACACCACTGTTAGGCGGCACACACATCTGCTTGTATAATCTTGATTACTTATGTGGCACTACCCTAGTGCCACAACATAAACTCACAATTCTGAAACAAAATTTGTGCTATGTGTCAGTACTCTATTTACTGCACCACTCTTACACACAGCACAACACATCAACATTACACAGAATGGGTCAGATCTCTCTGACCACACAGCACATCTTACCCAGTTGTTTTCATATAGTATCAGTTCCCCAAGACTGCATTGCATCTGAGATATGTTCAATAGTTTCCTTTTATTCAATAAGATAGGTGATATGTTCCCACTGATCTCAACAATAGATCCGCCTTCCATAGTCTTAGTTAGGCGTCCATATATTTTGTTTGTCTCTAGACCCTGAACTTGGGTTGGGGACCTAGAGCGAGCACTTACTTGTCGTAATCATTTTATATGATATGGCAGTATCAATCACTCGAAATATTAAAATATACAAAATAAATGCTTTCATTCTTACCAGAATTCAGAATTGAGAACACAGTTAATTGCTAGCAAAACTCAGCTGAGCTGCTGGCTATATGATGGCGTCCCACTAAATGTATGTAATATCTTCTGGGAAAAACACCACAGGCAATAATCGACTGTGTCCCTGGACAGAATTGTATCAAATGGCAAAAATGCGCTTCTCTGTCCCGCTAATATGATTACATTTGTCCAATCACAGACTTCCCCCCTAACTTTTTCAAATCTACAACCAAAAGTCAAATTTCAGTCAGATCTCAGTCAAGTATGTATTATTGTCTGTTGGTCCGTCTGTCTCTACTTGTTTTTTTCATTAAAAAAACCCGCTTGGTTCTTGGACCAACTTCATGCAATACCCTACACAAATCTGCCTCCTAAGTTATTTTTAGCCACAATTCTCCACCTTCCCCCTCTCTTTCATTACAGCTTGATTTTTGCATTTGCGTGTCTCAAGGACGAAAATTTGAAACTTTAGTGAAAGTATGAACAGTACAGTCGCTAGTCTGATATGAACAACACAGTCTTTTGTCAATATCTTCCTTGTTATCTATCCGTCTGTATAATTTAAAGTATATTAGTTCTCTGCTCAAGATGGGCTATCAAACTAGCTAAGTTTTATATTCATAACTCTATTATTAAGAAAAAACATATTTTTTCTCAAGTTTAGTTTTTTGAAATTTGTTCGCGAACCTTCTCTACGGCGTTTGCCGCTGAATTCAAATAAAACGACCAAGTATCGAAAAACGTCCAAGCAATGACTGTTTCGAATAAGAGCTACGGACTTTTTTTGTCCATTTCCTTACATTGTGTCAACTAGTGACGTGAATTTTTTTTCTTTTACTACCAATTGCGTCGTTTTGCCTTTCTAGATTCAAACACGTGTTCAGTCATATTTTTCCTTTTTTGATCTCCGTTTCCCTCCCATCTACAAAGGGTAAACCGTTTCGTCTGCACGTCTAACTAGTTAGTTTGAATGGCGGTAGGAAATGCGGGCATGGGCGAGCATGTCTCCTAGTATCTTACGCATTATTTTTATCCCTACATTTTATCTTTATATTTGGAGATATTTTAACGTTGTATCACGGTAAATTCATCACACATCTCCCCACCTGAAAACATGCACTACGGCAAGTTCCAAAACCAGTGATACACATAGATAAAATTACTCCTCACGCCTGCCACTACTCTAATTTTGATCACAGGGGTGCCGAGTGAGGAAATCTGCACCGACATTCAATGACCCTGGGATGTATTCGATACTAAACTGATAAGGTTGCAATAATAAAGACCATCTCAACAATCTAGCATTTTCATGCTTAGCCTGAGATAAGAATACCAGGGGCTGATGATCCGTCTGGACCACAAAAGTCCTACCATACAGATAGATTTGGAACTTTTTTATTGCCCAGATTAACGCTAAACATTCTTTTTCGCTTGTGGAATATCCTTGCTCCGCTTTATTCAATTTGCGGCTTGCATAAGCGACTGGGTTCAGTTCCCCATCTGGTTAAGATGACCTTTGCAACAGAGCCGCCCCGAGGCCTACATTACTTGCATCTGTTCTCACCACAAAGTTCTGTGTCAAATCAGGCAATTTTAGAATAGGCTTGCTAGTGAGTTTTTCCTTTAACTCTTGAAAAGCCAATTCACATTGCGCAGTCCAAACTATTTTATCTGGATGTCCCTTGCGAGTCAGATCAGTCAGAGGAGCACAAATAGAGTTAAAATTTTTGATATATTTTTGGTAAAATCCACATAACGACACGAATGATCGCACGTCCTTTTTTGTTTGTGGTCTAGGTGCTCTCTGCAGTTTTTCCAAGTTCTTGGGGTCAGGGGTCATGTTACCCTGATATACAGTGTGTCCCAAGAATTCCAACTCTTTGCATCCAATACAACATTTTGTTGGTCTAGCAGTTAAGTTCGCCTCCCTAAGCCTATCAAATAACATTTTCAGAGAGTTAATATGTTCTTCAAATGTCTCTGTGGCGACGAGAATATCATCCATGAAATTCGTGATACATGGGTTATTCAGGGGATCCAACAATTTGCGCATCATCCTTGAAAATACACTCGGAGCATTTTTCAATCCGAATGGTAGCATGTTGAATTCATAATGTCCTTCCGAGGTGCTAAAAGCTAAATAAGGTCTCACTTCAGGCTTCACTGGAATCTGGTAATAGTCTTTACTAAGATCCACCTTTGAAAAGTATTTGCCTTGTTTAATCTGGCAAATAACTGTTTTGTGTCTGGTAATGGATCCACTTGTCCTATTGTGACAGCATTCAGTTTCCTGTAATCTATGCACAGTCTATGTTCCCCAGACGGTTTCCTCAACAAAACTACACTGGAGCTAAAAGAAGATTCACTGTGTGAAATAATCCCCTCCTTCAACAAATAATCTATTTTTTCTTTTAATGCATTCTCCTTCGCGAACGGAATAGAATAGGCTCTCATACAGATTGGGTTTGAGTCTACCAGTTTCATGTCATACTGTAGCAAATTTGTATGTCCTGGTTTATCTGTTAATATATCTGTATGTTCCTCCAGAACCTGTTGAACTCTCTCCCTCTGATTTTTAGTCAGGTGCTTACTGACTTTTACATGTGCAGCTGTCTCACAAGGATGTAATGGGTATTCATGTGAGGTGAGTGGTTCCTTTTGCATTTGAGTTGCGATAGCCAAGGTCAGTAAGGGGGTGCTTTCCTGGAGTGGTCTGTCCAGATACTTCTTTAAAAGGTTTACATGATAAACTTTCTCCTTCCCCTTTTTGTCAATTTTATAGTTTGTTCTAGACACCTTCTCTAGAACCGTATATGGACCTTGCCATCCAATTTGTAATTTATTCTGGCTGCCGGGTAGTAGAAGAAGCACCTTCTCTCCCACCGCTAGTTCTCTGTCCTTTGCCTTCCTATTAAAATATGCTGCATGTTTCTTCCTGGCTTGTCTCAAATTATCATTTGCCAGTTTCCATCCAGCTTTCAGACGAGTGGTCAGTTCGTTCACATATTGATACGATGAGGTAACAGTCTCTTCTGCCTTCTCATCTGTCCAGGTCCTTAATAATGCTTCCAATGGACCTTTTATTGGCCTCCCAAATAGCAGAGTTGCGGGAGCCATCCCGGTTGAACTATGTGGTACCTCCCGATACGCAAACAACGCGGCGGGCAGGAATTGATCCCACAGATCCGGTTTTTCGTGTGCCAGCTTCCTCAGGATAGAAATGAGAGTCCCATTGAACCTCTCTACCTGGCCGTTCCCTTGTGGATGGTACGGACTACAATGAAAGTGTCTGGCTTGAAATAGCTTAAAAACTTCTTCCGTTAGTTTTCCCTTGAACTGTGAGCCATTATCAGTCAAGATTTGATGCGGGAATCCTAATCTTGTGAATATTGTAAGTAGTGCCTCTGCTACATGTTTTGAATCAATTGATGGCAGGGCTACCGCCTCTCCCCACATAGAACAAGTGTCCACCAGAGTAAGGATGTAACTGTTCCTCCTCTTGGTCCGAGTGAGAGGTCCCACAATATTCACTGCAACCCTCTCAAAAGGTGTTCCCACTATGGGCATTTCCCCTAGAGTTGCAGGAGCAGTCCAATGCTTTGGAGCTACCCTTTGACATTCTGGACAGGATTTGACATATCTTTTTATATCCTCCGTTATCCCTGGCCAGAAGTAATGACAAGCTATACGCTGTCCTGTGGCGCTGATCCCCATGTGACCACTGAAGGGAATCGCATGCCCGAGTTCCATCACTTTATCCCTATATGAAGTGGGAAGAACCAGCTGGTTGTGACCATTTGTTCCAGTTACGGCCTTCCTGTAGATCAATTTGTTCTTCATAAAGTACTCTCCCTTGCTTGGAGGTGTGTGGCATTTGGGCAATTTTTTAAAACATGGCTTGAGTGTCCTATCATCAGCCTGCGCCTTCCTCATCTCTTCTGGATGAGCATTTATAGGTTCACCTTCTTTCTCCTTTTTCTGTGACCTGGTCTGCACTGTCGCCATGATCACAGGTCTCTCGGGATTCCCCAAGAAGACGTACCTACACCCCAATATCAGAGGGTAGATTGGTTCATCTATCACTGCTGCTCAGATTTCTCCTTCCACATAGCGAGTTTTCACCGTTATCCTTGCGATGGGAAGTGTCATGAGTGGTATGTCCTTAGTCGCCCCTTGTATTTCCACTGTTTCTGTGGTATACTGACTTGGGTCCACTAGGCTAGACTTCACAACTGAATCATAGTCCAAACCTGTATCATAAAGGCACCTTATGGTGACCCCATTACAAATAACATCCTCACAAACTGGGGGGGGGGGGTGATAAGGTTCCTGCTGTCCATTAGGATTAACCTTTAATCTTTGAGTCCCCGACTTCATTGCAGCAATGTTTGAAGGTTTCCTTCTACAAAATTCAGTGTTATGGTTGTCTTTCTTACACCATTTGCACCATCTTTTTCCTTGGTTAAACGGTTTTCTTTCATTATATTTTTGGTCATTGAACTGTGAGTTTCTGTCACGATAGTCATTTCTTGGCCTATCAAAGTTTGTCCTGCCTTTATTACCCTGTTCTCTGTTATCAAATTTATTAAATTGCTGTGGAGTTTTAACATTTTCTATGTGCTTCTTTTTAGTGCCACTTACCTCTGCCTGGGCTGCCTGATACCTCTCAGCGACATTTAAAACCTCCCCCAACCTCTCTGCACCTTGTTCCATGAGAAATTTTCTCAAGTCTGGAGCCATGGACTCTCTTAATTGCTCTATCATGATCATCTCTTTAAGATCTTGGGTCTTCCCCAGAGCCGTCCATTTCTCCAAATAGGTTTCCAGTCTGGGAGAGAATTGATGGTATGTCTCCCCAGACAACAGCTTGGCATTTCTAAATTTCTTACGGTAAAATTCACCATGTTTTTCATATCTTAATAACAAAGCCTGCTTTAGCATGTCATAATTGTCTTGGTCTTCCCCATTAATTTACCAAAGACTTCATAAGAAGTACCTCTCAGTCCCTGTGATAACTTTAGACTCCACCTCTCTCTCTCTAACCCATATGTAGTAGCTAATAACTCAAATCTACTGAGGTACCCCTCGATGTCATCGTCTTTCTCAACAAAATGGTCTAAATGAAACCCCATAGCTGAGTTTGAGGCTCCCTGACTAGGCGTAGCATCTGAGGCAAAAGGGCTGGCACCATTTTCAGGAGCATGGACTTGTAATTCCAGATCCCTTAGTCGTAATTCGTGCTCCCTTTGCAACCTTCTATCTTCTGCTTCCCTTTCGGCCTTTTTTTCTTCTGCCTCCCTTCTCTTATCTTCTGCCTCCCTTTGCTGTCGTTTTTCTTCTGCCTCCAATGCTTTTACCTCCTTTTCCGCCTCAATCTGCAGCCTTTTAAGTTCTCTATCAGCCTCAATTTGTAACCTCTTCTCTTCAGCTAACCTCCTATCTTCCCTTTCCATATACTTGTCACATTCAGAAGTTACATACTGAATTAAAACCTGACCCTCCATGTTCATCCCCTTCGCCGTTAGCACAGCAGCCGATCTAAATTTTGCTAGGTCAGCCGTCATACAAAATAACAATGACCCAGGTAAATCCAACTAATTAATGACTAAGGTAATTCTAATTATCTAATGACAGGTAATTCTAATTATTTAATTAATTAACCAATTACCACTGGCTGTGAAGATTCACCAACTTTTATTTTCCCCTTTTATTTTAGGGACACTTTTTAAATTTTTACAATCTGTCCCCACTGGTTTAATTCTCCCACCAGGAGATTCCAATATTTATGATAAACTAAATATCCCGGACGAGCCCCCAATATTTGTAGTGGTTTTTGATGGTACTGTATGGTTGTTGTGTTACCTAGTGTAATGTATGAGGTCAGCTGTGAAGGCTCCTGAGATAAATGTTTATGTGAATTACAGAAGGCCTTTCTTACTACTACTTACGACCTCAAACATATCTCTTTTACTATTATGAATGTGGCTACGTTAAAAGTCTAGGGTACTGAAATGTAATGTGTTGTAGTAGAATATACAAATACACACAGATAATTACTAAGTCTAATAATATTAATAAAATTCTATAACACACTGAACTAACTCAGACTGTTTTAGTTTCAATATTAAAATTTTTTCTAAATTTATTTGTTCTGAACCAAGGTTTTATTTTGGTCAGAACATATGAAATGTTATGGAGTTATAAATGGAATGCATTAATATATGGCATAATAAAATGGAATGTGTGTACATATGTATTTTATAAGACTGGTTAATATTAATAATATTTATAATGTCTCTGGGAGAACTATTACTGGATGTGCTGTTGGGGTGGTGTCATCACACCCACTCTGTGACTAGAACTAGCTTTGTCCATTGTCTTATAAACTTTAGAAAATGTTCTATTTCCCAAAATTCAGTATATTGTGATGGGGAAATATTTATAAATATTTAAGCGTTCTGGTGAATCCTCAGCAGGCCACTAATTCATTCATCTTGTCTGTGAAGATCTGATGCTGGATTCCGGTGGCCCACTCCTCTCGGTAGCTAGAATACAATGCTAGACTGCACCGACACCACTGTTAGGCGGCACACACATCTGCTTGTATAATCTTGATTACTTATGTGGCACTACCCTAGTGCTACATCAGAAACTCACAATTCTGAAACAAAATTTGTGCTATGTGTCAGTACTCTATTTACTGCACCACTCTTACACACAGCACAACACATCAACATTACACAGAATGGGTCAGATCTCTCTGACCACACAGCACATCTTACCCAGTTGTTTTCATATAGTATCAGTTCCCCAAGACTGCATTGCATCTGAGATATGTTCAATAGTTTCCTTTTATTCAATAAGATAGGTGATATGTTCCCACTGATCTCAACAATAGATCCGCCTTCCATAGTCTTAGTTAGGCGTCCATATATTTTGTTTGTCTCTAGACCCTGAACTTGGGCTGGGGACCTAGAGCGAGCACTTACTTGTCGTAATCATTTTATATGATATGGCAGTATCAATCACTCGAAATATTAAAATATACAAAATAAATTCTTTCATTCTTACCAGAATTCAGAATTGAGAACACAGTTAATTGCTAGCAAAACTCAGCTGAGCTGCTGGCTATATGATGGCGTCCCACTAAATGTATGTAATATCTTCTGGGAAAAACACCACAGGCAATAACCGACTGTGTCCCTGGACAGAATTGTATCAAATGGCAAAAATGCGCTTCTCTGTCCCGCTAATATGATTACATTTGTTATATTAGTTCTCTGCTCAAGATGGGCTATCAAACTAGCTAAGTTTTATATTCATAACTCTATTATTAAGAAAAAACATATTTTTTCTCAAGTTTAGTTTTTTGAAATTTGTTCGCGAACCTTCTCTACGGCGTTTGCCGCTGAATTCAAATAAAACGACCAAGTATCGAAAAACGTCCAAGAAATGACTGTTTCGAATAAGAGCTACGGACTTTTTTTGTCCATTTCCTTACATTGTGTCAACTAGTGACGTGAATTTTTTTTTCTTTTACTACCAATTGCGTCGTTTTGCCTTTCTAGATTCAAACACGTGTTCAGTCATATTTTTCCTTTTTTGATCACCGTTTCCCTCCCGTCTACAAAGGGTAAACCGTTTCGTCTGCACGTCTAACTAGTTAGTTTGAATGGCGGTAGGAAATGCGGGCATGGGCGAGCATGTCTCCTAGTATCTTACGCATTATTTTTATCCCTACATTTTATCTTTATATTTGGAGATATTTTAACGTTGTATCACGGTAAATTCATTACAGTTTCTAACCCTCTTAGACCAGTTCGCATTAACCTGTCAACCGGAGGTGTTAAAACGTTGCTTCGTTCTAAGGGACTACAACAGTCTTTAATAGCTGACCGCTTGCCGCTCTTCTGGCGACGCCTCCTGAAGGGGATGACAGAAAAGATAGAGAAATAGCTTGATTTGGTGGCTCGAGAGGTGAAGCAGTAGGCGTGGCTAAACAAAATTTAAGACAAAGCGATGTCCTGGTTGCCCGCATGATAACTATATTGCATACAAATTAGCACGCGTGGAAATTCCAGGTGGGAATGATGCATACTAATCAGCACGCGTGGTGATATCCACGTGGAAACCACGTTTGCGATTTAATTTCATCGTAAGTTCAGGGCCCCCGGTGCTAATTCAAAGGTACTATTATTATCATCCGACGATTCAGGGCCAGCTTATATTTTCATCCGTCACATAACACTTCCAATTGTTTGTCTTATGTCTTCATTTTCTTAAACGATTCATGTCAGATTTGCTGATGACCGCTCGGTAACATCACGTCAGGGGCGAACTGAGTGTCCATCATTCGGGCACTGCCCGAGGCCCTACAGCGGTACGGTAAAGAGAGGGGGATTGTTGCACACTTTTCTGGCCTCCTTCCCTTGCCTTCTCAACGAAACAATCACTTCTAGTAGCTCATAAAGTAGGTCTGAAAATACACAAGCTGAAAAAGATTATTAGAATACATGCAAGAAACGATAGCAAGGATGTACTGGAAGAAACACAGCAACACGATGTAGATTCATTTGCCTCATTTAAGCATGTTTAAATATACCGGTACATATAATTATAACGAAAGAGTAATGGGGAAATGCGGCAGTGGAACAGCAAATGAGAATGGGGACAAATTAATAAGCTTCTGCAGTATTAACAACCTGGTCATTGGAGGAACACTTTTTCCACACAAGGAAGTGCACATGTTAACATGGGAATCACCAAACGGAAGAGACAGAAACCAGATAGATCACATAATGATCAATGGCAGATGGAGACATGAACTACAAGACGTGAAAGTAAGAAGAGGCGCAGATGTGGTAAGTGATCATCACCTAGTAGTAGCAAGACTGAAAGTGAAACTCAGAGCTGCTGGACCAGTTGCAGTCAAACAGAAAAGATACAACATCACGAAACTGAAGGATCCCCTCACCAGAAAAGCTTTCGTGGTCGACGTAAAAAGAAGATATGAGATTATCAAAAGCCAGGAAAGAACAGAGACCGATGATGTTGACCAGAGATTCAACACCATCTCAACAATGTACAAAGAAAGCAGCAAGTCATGCTTGGGATTCCAGGAAAGAAAGAGCCAAGACTGGATAACACCAGATACGCTAAACACCATAGCGAAGAGAAAGGAAATGAAAAGAAAGAAAACAGAAGCTAAGTCTCCCAGGTTAAAGGCAATATATAGTGAACAGTACAGTCAGCTGGACAAGGAAGTAAAATGTCAAACCCATGCTAACAAAAGGACATTTCTGGATGACCTTGCAAGACAAGCAGAAGAGGCAGCACTGAGAAATGAACAAAGCACAGTATACAAAATAACTAAAATCATCAGTGGAAAACGAGGTGCAAACAATATTACATTAGTAAGAGATAAGCACGGAAATCTCATCACGACAGTAGAGGGACCGGAAACAAGATGGGCAGAGCATTTCAGAGAAACTCTGAATAAGGAACCACCAGAGACACAATTGAATGTTTGTAGTGAAATTGACAGAGATACAACGGTAAAATACCTCCAAAGATAACATGTAAGGATAAAAACATAATGCGTAGGCTGCTGATAGTACATGATCGCCCAGACCGCGGGTCATCACCCTCCATAAAAATTGACTTGCTAGACAGGAGGGGAACGGCGGATAAAAAGGAAAAAATATGACTGGAAAGATTGCGTGAGACTAGAAAGGCTAAGGAGACGCAATTGGGGGGGAAACGGAGAAAAGTCACGTTTCCCAAGTTGACATAAAGTAAGGAACTCGACAGAAGGGACGTTGGATATGTTACGCCACAGTCATTTATTGGTCGCTTTTGCGATACCAAGCCTTTGATTTGAATTCAGCGGCAGAACGCAGATGTTTGGAATATTACAAAAATTAAAAAGTAACTTTTTCGTAATATTAATGTTAGGAATATAAAAATTAGCTGGCCGGATGGCCCATTCTGAGCAGTGAACTAATATGTTCTTAATTTTACAGACGGATAGATAATATTGAAGATAATGACAAAAGACAGTGTTGTTCACATCAGCGACAGACTGTATGGAATAAAAAGTGTCGCTATTTGCACAAAAAAACACGACCTTGAGACGCAGGTGTTCAAATCTACTTAGTAGGGAAGCGAAGGGACATTGGTGGGAGCTGTGTCTAAATATAACTTTTAACGACAAAATTTTGGAGGGGAGAGAAAGGTTGGTTCAAAAATCAAGTACGTTTTTAAAAAAAACAAGTAGAGACGGACAGACTAGCAGATAAACATCCATACTTGACTGAAGCATGACTGAAATGACTTTAGGGTAGGAAATTTGAATTTGAAATAAACCTAGGCTGTGATTGGCCACAGACAATCATTTTATCGGCGCTCAGACGCGCAAGTGGGGCCATTCCTCAATAGTTGTTCGATGATAGACACAGTATTTTAAAGTGTGGTGATTTCCAAATGAAAGAAAGTGAAATAAGTTCAGGGACGCCATGCTATAGCCAGCAGCTCAGCTGAGTTTTGCTAGCATTTCTGTGTTCTTTATTCATAATCTGGTAAGATTGAAATTATTTCTTTGTATATTTTGAATATTGTTTAATGTTCGAGTGATTTGATACTGCCATATCATAATCTAGCCTTACAAACAAGTAGGGATTTGCTCTAGACCCCCCGCCCAAGTCAGGGTCTAGGGACCAACAATATACATAAACTCCAGCAAGGGTTAGGAAAGACAGATCAAGTGTTGAGAATAATGAAACATATTACCTATCCACTTTTAGGGAAGGAAACTAATAAATATTTTTCAGAATCTATAGTCTGGGAGGACCTATCTGATGTAAAACCACCATGGTAAATGTGCTGTTTGGTCAGAGAGATCTGACCTGTCTGTATGATGTGGTTGTTGTGTCCGTGTTGTGTCCAGACGTGGGTAGAGAATAGAATTTTGACACATAGCCAATACTTTGATTGCAGAGCTGTGAGTTTCAGTTGTCAACAAGGCGGTGTCCATTCAGGTGGTGATTTTACTCGAGTGTATCGGCGCAGTACGTTGTGACAGAGACCACTATTATTGCCCGCCAGCACGGAGAGGTGGGACCACCAGATTTCAGCCCCAGAGCTACATATGCAAGTTGAGTGAGCCTCTGGTCTGCTGGAAGTTCACCAACGCCTTTTAGTTACTAATACCCCATAAAATTCCTGTAATTTACTGGACACTGTGTAGTCAATATAGACAGGTGTGATGGGGCCACCCCAACAGCACAAGCATTAACTATCCTCCCAAGTAGATGACTACTAGAACATTTTAATAAAACTAACTAGTCTAGTACTTATATATGTACACTCTTGCATTTATTATGTAACATTCCATGCATTTCTTTCATAATTTTTAAATCCTTTTTTTTAAAAAAAATTCTGGTCAACATAAAACTTGATCCAGAACAAATAAATGTAATATAATTCTATCAAAAATTTTACACTCTTGAGTTAGTTCAGTGTATTATAATATTTGTTAAATATTATTAGTCTGCTTAAATATCTGTGGGTGTATCCATAACTATCACACCACATTACATATCATTACCCTAGACATTTTACATAGCTACATTCATTAAGAAAAAAAATTAAGTGTGAGGTCGTAGTGGTAGCAAGAAAGGCCTTCTGACAATTCACAACTACATTTTATCTCAGGAGCCTTCACAGCGGGCCTCATACATTACATGTAGTAATATCACCATCATACAATACCATCAAACCCACTACATACATTGGGGTCTTGTCCAGGGATAATTAGCCCAACAGTAATATTAGGATCTCCTGGTTGGAGAAATAAAATTAGGGGAAAAAAAAATTGTGAAATTCCCTTTAAAATTAAAAGTGTCCCTGCAGATAAAAGTTGGTGAATCTTCACAGCCAGTGATAATTAATTAGTTAACTGGTTAGTTAGAATTAGTTAGACTATAGTCATAAGAAGTACTTAGTGTATTTACTGGTTAGAGATTTAGCTTGTATATTATTATATTGTCTGAAAAGTATGGCGGAGATAGCAAAATTCCGATCAGCTGCTGTGCTGACCGCAAAGGAGATGGGAATGGATGGTCAGATTTTAATTCAATATGTAACGGCTGAATGTGATAAATATATATATTTTTTTTTTTTTTTCGTACGCCCGCTAATACTCGAGGCGAAATCTCAGGTTATTATTTTATGTCTAACCTGACATTGATTTTACGTGAGTATCCCTTTATTTCTTGTACAGAGACAGGTGTCCCTCGCCATTCAGGCAAATACTCGCCGATTTCGGAGGTACCCATTGCAGCTGGGTCGGCTCAGGAGCCGCCAGTCCCTGGTCGACGACACTCCTTCAAATGTTTTCGCCAGGTCTCGAGTTAATCCAGTCCAAATCCCGGTCGACGAAAAATCCTCAAATGCCGTCGCCCGGGTTTGATCCTGTATCACCCGGTCGCCAGAGCGGTGTTGTAACCACTACGCTAGCGCGGCTCCCTATAAATATATATTGAAAGGGAAGATAGAAAGGTAGCTGAAGAGAAGAGGTTACAAATTGTGGCTGATAGAGAAATTAAGAGGCTGCAGATTGAGGCAGAAGAAAAACGACAGCAAAGGGAGGCAGAAGAAAAAAGGTTGACTGCCGAAAGGGAGGCAGAAGATAGAAGGTTGCAAAGGGAGCACGAATTACGACTAAGGGAGCTGGAATTACAAGGCCGGCTCCTGAAAATGGTGCCAGCCCTTTTGCCTCAGATGCTACGCCCAGTCTGGGAGCCTCAAACTCAGCTATGGGGTTTCATTTAGACCATTTTGTTGAAAAAGACGATGACATAGAGGGGTACCTAGGACGTTTTGAGTTATTAGCTACTACATATGGGTTAGAGAGAGAGAGAGGTGGAGTTTAAAGCTATCACAGGGATTGAGAGGTACTTCTTATGAAGTATTTGCCAAAATGAACAGGGAAGACCAAGACAATTATGACATGTTAAAGCAGGCTTTGTTATTAAGGTACGAGAAGAATGGTGAATTTTATCGTAAGAAATTTAGAAATGCCAAACTGTTGTCTGGGGAGACATACCACCAATTCTCTGCTAGACTAGAAACCTATTTGGAGAAATGGACGGCTCTGGGGAAGACCCAAGATCTTAAAGAAATGATCATGATTGAGCAATTGAGAGAGTCCATGGCTCCAGACATGAGAAAATTTCTCATGGAACAAGGTGCAGAGAAGTTGGGGGAAATTTTAAATGTTGCTGAGAGGTATCAGGCAGCTCAGGCAGAGGTAAGTGGTGCTAAAAAGAAGCACATAGACAATTTTAAAGCTCCACAGCAATTTAATAAATTTGATAATAGAGAGCAGGGAAATAAAGGTAGGACAAACTTTGAGCGGCCAAGAAATGACTATCGCGACAGAAACTCACAGTTCAATGACCAAAAGTTCAATGAAAGAAAACCGTTGAACCAAGGAAAAAGATGGTGTAAATGGTGCAAGAAGGATAACCATAACACCGAATTTTGTAGAAGGAAACCTTCAAACATTGCTGCAATGAAGTCGGGGACGCGAAGATTAAAGGTTAATCCTAATGGACAACAGGAACCTTATCACCCCCCAGTTTGTGAGGATGTTATTTGTAATGGGGTCACCATAAGGTGCCTTTATGATACAGGTTTGGATTATGATTCAGTTGTGAAGTCTAGCCTAGTGGACCCAAGTCAGTATACCACAGAAACAGTGGAAATACAAGGGGCGACTAAGGACATACCACTCATGACACTTCCCATCGCAAGGATAACGGTGAAAACTCGCTATGTGGAGGGAGAAATCAGAGCAGCAGTGATAGATGAACCAATCTACCCTCTGATATTGGGGTGTAGATACGTCTTCTTGGGGAATCCCGAAAAACCTGTGATCATGGCGACAGTGCAGACCAGGTCACAGAAGAAGGAGGAAGAAGGTGAACCTATAAATGCTCATCCAGAGGAGATGAGGAAGGCGCAGGCTGAGGATAGGACACTCAAGCCCTGTTTTAAAAAATTGCCCAAATGCCACACACCTCCGAGCAAGGGGGAATATTTCATGAAGAACAAACTCTTATACAGGAAGGCCGGAACTGGAACAAATGGTCACAACCAGCTGGTTCTTCCCACTTCATATAGAGATAAAGTGATGGAACTCGGGCATGATCAGCGCCACAGGACAGCGTATAGCTTGTCATTACTTCTGGCCAGGGATAACGGAGGATATAAAAAGATATGTCAAATCCTGCCCAGAATGTCAAAGGGTAGCTCCAAAGCACTGGACTGCTCCTGCAACTCTAGGGGAAATGCCCATAGTGGGAACACCTTTTGAGAGGGTTGCAGTGGATATTGTAGGACCTCTCACTCGGACCAAGAGGAGGAACAGTTACATCCTTACTCTGGTGGACACTTGTTCTATGTGGGGAGAGGCGGTAGCCCTGCCATCAATTGATTCAAAACATGTAGCAGAGGCACTACTTACAATATTTACCCGATTAGGATTCCCGCATCAAATCTTGACGGATAATGGTTCTCAGTTCAAGGGGAAACTAACGGAAGAAGTTTTTAAGCTATTTCAAGCCAGACACTTTCATTGTAGTCCGTACCATCCACAAGGGAACGGCCAGGTAGAGAGGTTCAACGGGACTCTCATTTCTATCCTGAGAAAGCTGGCACACGAAAAACCGGATCTGTGGGATCAATTCCTGCCCGCCGCATTGTTTGCGTACCGGGAGGTACCACATAGTTCAACCGGGATGGCTCCCGCAACTCTGCTATTTGGGAGGCCAATAAAAGGTCCATTAGAAGCTCTATTAAGGACCTGGACAGATGAGAAGGCGGAAGAGACTGTTACCTCATCGTATCAATACGTGAACGAACTGACCACTCGTTTGAAAGCTGGATGGAAACTGGCAAATGATAATTTGAAGCAAGCCAGGAAGAAACATGCAGCATATTTTAATAGGAAGGCAAAGGACAGGGAACTGGCAGTCGGAGAGAAGGTGCTGCTTCTACTACCCGGAAGCCAGAATAAATTACAAATTGGTTGGCAAGGTCCATATACGGTTCTAGAGAAGGTGTCTAGAACAAACTATAAAATTGACAAAAAGGGGAAGGAGAAAGTTTATCATGTAAACCTGTTAAAGAAGTATCTGGACAGACCACTCCAGGAAAGCACCCCCTTATTGACCTTGGCTATTGCAACCCAGATGCAAAAAGAACCACTCACCTCACATGAATACCCATTACATCCTTGTGAAACCGCAGCACAGGTAAAAGTCAGTAAGCACCTGACTAAAAACCAGAGGGAGAGAGTTCAACAGGTTCTGGAGGAACATACAGATGTATTAACAGATAAACCAGGCCATACAAATTTGCTACAGTATGACATGAAACTGGTAGACTCAAACCCAATCTGTATGAGAGCCTATTCTATTCCGTTCGCGAAGGAGAAGGCATTGAAGGAAGAAATAGAGTATTTGTTGAAGGAGGGGATTATTTCGCACAGTGAATCATCTTTTAGTTCTAGTGTCGTTTTGTTGAGAAAACCGTCTGGGGAACACAGACTGTGCATAGATTACAGGAAACTGAATGCTGTCACAGAAGGACAAGTGGATCCATTACCAGACACAAAACAGTTATTTGCCAGACTGAACAAGGCAAAATACTTTTCAAAGGTGGATCTTAGTAAAGGCTATTACCAGATCCCAGTGAAGCCTGAAGTGAGACCTTATTTGGCTTTTAGCACTTCGGATGGACATTATGAATTCAATATGCTACCATTCGGACTGAAAAATGCTCCGAGTGTGTTTTCAAGGATGATGCGCAAATTGTTGGATCCCCTGAATAACCCATGTATCACGAATTTCATGGATGATATTCTCGTCGCCACAGAGACATTTGAAGAACACATTGAAGCTCTGGAGATGTTGTTTGATAGACTTCGGGAGGCGAACTTAACTGCTAGGCCAACAAAATGTTGTATTGGATGCAAAGAGTTTGGAATTCTTGGGACACACTGTATATCAGGGTAATATGACCCCTGATCCTAAGAACTTGGAAAAACTGCAGAGAGCACCTAGGCCGCAAACAAAAAAGGACGTGCGATCATTTGTGTCGTTATGCGGATTTTATCAGAAATACATCAAGAATTTTAACGCTATTTGTGCTCCTCTGACTGATCTGACTCGCAAGGGACTTCCAGATAAAATTATTTGGACTGCACAATGTGAACTAGCGTTCCAAGAGTTAAAGGAAAAACTCACTAGCAAGCCGATTCTCAAACTGCCTAATTAGAGTAGCGGCAGACGTGAGGAGTAATTTTACCTACGTGTATCACTGGTTTTGGAACTTGCCATAGGCATGTTTTCAAGTGGGGAGATGTGTAGTGAAATTGACAGAGATACAACGGTAAAATACCTCCAAAGATAACATGTAAGGATAAAAACATAATGCGTAGGCTGCTGATAGTACATGATCGCCCAGACCGCGGGTCATCACCCTCCATAAAAATTGACTTGCTAGACAGGAGGGGAACGGCGGATAAAAAGGAAAAAATATGACTGGAAAGATTGCGTGAGACTAGAAAGGCTAAGGAGACGCAATTGGGGGGGAAACGGAGAAAAGTCACGTTTCCCAAGTTGACATAAAGTAAGGAACTCGACAGAAGGGACCTTGGATATGTTACGCCACAGTCATTTATTGGTCGCTTTTGCGATACCAAGCCTTTGATTTGAATTCAGCGGCAGAACGCAGATGTTTGGAATATTACAAAAATTAAAAAGTAACTTTTTCGTAATATTAATGTTAGGAATATAAAAATTAGCTGGCCGGATGGCCCATTCTGAGCAGTGAACTAATATGTTCTTAATTTTACAGACGGATAGATAATATTGAAGATAATGACAAAAGACAGTGTTGTTCACATCAGCGACAGACTGTATGGAATAAAAAGTGTCGCTATTTGCACAAAAAAAAACACGACCTTGAGACGCAGGTGTTCAAATCTACTTAGTAGGGAAGCGAAGGGACATTGGTGGGAGCTGTGTCTAAATATAACTTTTAACGACAAAATTTTGGAGGGGAGAGAAAGGTTGGTTCAAAAATCAAGTACGTTTTTAAAAAAAACAAGTAGAGACGGACAGACTAGCAGATAAACATCCATACTTGACTGAAGCATGACTGAAATGACTTTAGGGTAGGAAATTTGAATTTGAAATAAACCTAGGCTGTGATTGGCCACAGACAATCATTTTATCGGCGCTCAGACGCGCAAGTGGGGCCATTCCTCAATAGTTGTTCGATGATAGACACAGTATTTTAAAGTGTGGTGATTTCCAAATGAAAGAAAGTGAAATAAGTTCAGGGACGCCATGCTATAGCCAGCAGCTCAGCTGAGTTTTGCTAGCATTTCTGTGTTCTTTATTCATAATCTGGTAAGATTGAAATTATTTCTTTGTATATTTTGAATATTGTTTAATGTTCGAGTGATTTGATACTGCCATATCATAATCTAGCCTTACAAACAAGTAGGGATTTGCTCTAGACCCCCCGCCCAAGTCAGGGTCTAGGGACCAACAATATACATAAACTCCAGCAAGGGTTAGGAAAGACAGATCAAGTGTTGAGAATAATGAAACATATTACCTATCCACTTTTAGGGAAGGAAACTAATAAATATTTTTCAGAATCTATAGTCTGGGAGGACCTATCTGATGTAAAACCACCATGGTAAATGTGCTGTTTGGTCAGAGAGATCTGACCTGTCTGTATGATGTGGTTGTTGTGTCCGTGTTGTGTCCAGACGTGGGTAGAGAATAGAATTTTGACACATAGCCAATACTTTGATTGCAGAGCTGTGAGTTTCAGTTGTCAACAAGGCGGTGTCCATTCAGGTGGTGATTTTACTCGAGTGTATCGGCGCAGTACGTTGTGACAGAGACCACTATTATTGCCCGCCAGCACGGAGAGGTGGGACCACCAGATTTCAGCCCCAGAGCTACATATGCAAGTTGAGTGAGCCTCTGGTCTGCTGGAAGTTCACCAACGCCTTTTAGTTACTAATACCCCATAAAATTCCTGTAATTTACTGGACACTGTGTAGTCAATATAGACAGGTGTGATGAGGCCACCCCAACAGCACAAGCATTAACTATCCTCCCAAGTCTTGAGTTAGTTCAGTGTATTATAATATTTGTTAAATATTATTAGTCTGCTTAAATATCTGTGGGTGTATCCATAACTATCACACCACATTACATATCATTACCCTAGACATTTTACATAGCTACATTCATTAAGAAAAAAAATTAAGTGTGAGGTCGTAGTGGTAGCAAGAAAGGCCTTCTGACAATTCACAACTACATTTTATCTCAGGAGCCTTCACAGCTGGCCTCATACATTACATGTAGTAATATCACCATCATACAATACCATCAAACCCACTACAATGTTCCTGAGGCTGAAAATGACCTAGATGTTAATACAGACATCCCAAGCCAGTATGCAAAGGTAGTTTATTATGCATGTTATTAAAATACTATATATATATATATATATATATATATATATATATATATATATATATATATATATATATATATATATATATATATATATATATATATATATATACCTTCCATTTGCGGTGTCTACGCCGCATCCTCGGCATCTCGTGGAAAGATAAAGTGACAAATGTCGAGGTGTTGTCACGTGCTGGCCTTCAAAGTATGTATACGCTTCTTAGACAGCGCAGACTTCGCTGGCTTGGCCATGTTCGCCGCATGGAAGATGGTCGCATCCCAAAAGATATCTTCTACGGACAATTAGCAGATGGCAAGAGAACAGTTGGGCGACCACAGCTGAGGTTCAAAGATGTGTGCAAGAGAGATATGAGGGCACTGGACATGGATCCAGCAACATGGGAGGATGAAGCTGCCGATCGCACTAAGTGGCGATGCTACTTACGGCGCCACCTCAGATTGGGCGAAGAGAGGCTCACACAAGAAGCAGAGGTGAGGAGAAAACGTCAAAAGGAGCACCAGGAAAATAAGCAGCTGAGGGCTGTCACCTCAGGGGCGCATTCCCATAGTCAGTAATGACTGAAGGGGCTATTACTATTATTATTATTATTATATATATATATATATATATATATATATATATATATATATATATATATATATATATATATATATATATATCTATATATATATATATATATATATATATATATACAGTACTTTGCAAAAAAAATGGCAGTCATATTTTCGCAACGCAGCACACTCATAGAAGCAAATAATAATAAAAACTGTATGTCCAGAGGAAGATTAGTATCTCCCCTATCTATTAACACTGGTTTCAGTACAGTATAATGTTGCCTTCTCCAGCAAGGCAAGCCTGGATGCGACGAGGCATACTTCCCACAAATGTTTGTAGGTAATTGTGAGTCAGACTGTCCCAGTATTTTTCAGCTACCTTCTTCAATTGTTCAATGTCTCTGAGTCCACTCTTTTTAAAATGATTCTTGAGTAGTGCCCAAACGTTTTCAATTGGGTTTAGATCTGGACTGTTGCTGGGCCACTTCAGCACTATCACATTCTTCTCTTGCAGCCATGCTTTGGTGGTATGAGCTGTATGATTTGGGTCATTGTCATGTTGAAATGTGCACCCATCGGGGTACATGACCTGCATAAATGGCAGAAGGTGTCCCTCTAGTATGTCGATGTACCTTTCTTTCGTGAGAATTCCTGTGAAAACACACAGTGGGGTGGCACCTCTTGCTGACACCCCTCCCCAAAGATGGAATTTCTAGGTATGTTTCGGTCGCTGGTACACAGGCGTTACAGAGCCTTTCGTCCAAATATTTATTTGAGCAGGATAAGACCAAACAGAACATTCATCTGAAAAAAATCACATTGTCCCATGACAAATTTTGGTGTTCGTGGCACCAGTTCAAGCGCATCTGTTTGTGAGTCTCTGTGAGCAATGGTGACGAAATTACCCGCTTTTTTGTGTAATTCATCCTGTGTAGCTCCCGGTTGACAGTAGCATTAGATACCTCTGGGCTTCCCAACTCGATCATGCGCTGCCGTATGTTTTCTACACTCTTCATTGACCCAGTCCGAACGATTTGGGCGAGACGCCGATGGTCCTTTGTGTCCAAAATTCTTGGCCTCCCACTACCTTCTTTTCGCTCGATTCCATTACCTGCTTTTAATTTACTCACAACTCTGTAGACAGTAAGCTCAGGAATGTTCAAGGTTTTAGAAATGTTAGAACATGTTTGATTTCCTTCATTCCAAAGCTGTGAAATTAACATACACTTTGACTTTGTATCCATTTTCTGCCACTAGCATTAGAACATGTCGTCTGCTCTATTTTCAAGGGACGTTACTCTACGCTAATTTTTTTTTACTTTTGGTAGTGTTTGCTCACTTCAGTGGAGTGGAAATTTGGGGCAGAACATGCATATTTAATTAGATTTCAGCTTATTTAGCTGAGCAATATGACTGCCATTTTTTTTGCAAAGTACTGTATATATATATATATATATATATATATATATATATATATATATATATATATATATATATATATATATATATATATATATATATATATATATATATATATATATATATAATCATCATCATCATATGACGTATTCTCTCCAGAACGTTGTCTCCATTACGGCTGCTCTGAACGCATCACGATTTTGGGCAAGTCGACCTGCATCTTCCAAAGACATGTTCAGACTCTCTGTTATGTCCTGGATCCACCGTCGTCTAGGTCGTCCCCTTCCCCCTTTTCCAGGGACTATGCCTTCCATTACCAGACTCTTATGTCTTTTTATATGATCGAAGAATTTCAGCTTCCTTATTGCGATTGTATTAAGAAGCCAATTTTCCTCTACATTTAGTGAGTGCAGAACTTCTCTGTTGGTCTTTTTTCTGTCCAAGGTATTCTCAACATCCTTCTGTAGCATTTCATTTCGAATGATGTAATCTATTTTGCAACTGTTTTATTGAGTGTCCAAGTCTCGCAGCCGTATGTTGCTACTGGGAATATACATGCTCTGATCAGTTGTAACTTAGTTTCTTTGCTTGTGCCTTGCCATATTCTACTGCACAGTCGTCAGAGCTGTTGATGATTGATCCTAAGTATTCGAATTCGTTAACACCTTCCAGTTCTTCGTTATCAATTTCAATTTCTGGTTTGATCTTTACTTTGTCTGATGTCAACACACACACAGACACACAGACACACACAGACACACACACACACACACGCACGCGCGCGCGCGCGCGCAAGCGCACACACACACACACACATATACTAGCAATAACCCGTCAAACTTGACGGGTTTTTAATTATAGTGTGCTGTTTCCGTTCACGGATGAGCAGATAGAAGTACATTCTTAGAGTGTTTTTGGTTTCTTTCCATTATACAGTGTAATCAGACTGTCCATGAACACCGTCATTTGAACGCTTTTCTTTGTTGATTGTAACTATTTTCGGGAGAGTATATATAATGGAAACAATACTATTTTTCAACACGGTTGCATTCCTCAGCTGTGACCGACGTACACACGGCGAGAATTCTGTTATTTTAGATTCAATTTAAAAGTTCTTTGATGACAACATTCGTGTGAAAGTGCGTGGATTGTTTTCAAAGAGTGTTCCCTGATAATTAATGGTTTTAACAAAAACTTTCAAGTTTTCATGATTTGTACATCGGGTGAAGGCTCATGCACACCAATTTTTACGCACTTTTTCTTTGTCGAGCGCTAATAATTTCGTGAAAGAAAAAATAAATAAATAAAACCAAAGTATGTGTTTTATATAACACCCACGCCGCGCAAGTTGCACACCGTGCGTTGCGTACTTTTTTTTCTGGCGCGAGTTACTATTTTGAGTGTGACCGACCGACGTAACATACATCGGTAATTATGTTAGTTGAGTGGGATATATGGAAAAGAAAAAAAGGGGTGGGGGGTGGGGAGTTAAGATGAGCAAAGCTGATATAAACTGTGACAATATAAAAAACTGAAGAAAAAAGGAGAGAACGACAAAGAGAGAAGATAGTGGACATAATAACACAGTGGCAGATAACGACGTCAACAACAGGCTTAATAAACAATAGGCCTACTGGTTACAAAAAGTTGTAAAAATGCATGATCCCCTACGCTATTAGCGCGGTACTTAAAGAAGTGATGCAAACTGCATTTATGAAATATGCAATAATTGTCAGCAAACAGCCGTTCACTAAGATTATATGGCTGCTGTAAAATCGTGAAAGTTGAAAACCACTGATAGCAAGCACCTGGTTCGTATTTGCGACGGTTTTTGTTTTGCACACGACACTAAACTTTGCTTAGCGGTAAGCCCCAGTGCTGCCACTAGAAGCCATTTCCGTGACCAAAAATCGACATTTGTTGATGTGAACCTCGGAGCTAGTCTATTATTAGTGTGTGTTCTCAACGGATAGCATCTGGTGCTTGCAGTCCAGGGTGGATATCTAGAAAAAGTATTCCATAATGAGTAAAAAGTGTGCTAAATGCCAGAAGATTGTCTACCCGACAGAGGAGTTGAAGTGTCTCGATAAGGTGAGTGTGTTTGAAAATTCCTGCTCTCGTATCTGTCTCGAGACTCGTCCTCATTCCCTACCACATTCACACTCAGAGCACTCGCCATACGTTACGATTAAAAAAAAAAATGAAAACAGAAGTAGGGAACGGAATAACCCATTGACCATTCACTTTGTACTCCACTAGCTTTAGGAATGTAGGGCCTACTTGTTATGAAATAACAGTTGAAATGCGATTAGTTAGGTTCGTGTACATAAACACAGTTCGCGTCCGTAAATTGTTCTGTAGGCAGTAGAGACGTGTTATTTGTCCAGGCCTGGAAGCGAACAAGGTTACAATTCTGTTCGTGGTAATGCTTAACAGCTTGAAGAACTAGATGTTGTGAGCTTGGAGGCGAAGGCCTACTTTTCCATAATAAATGTTTAAAGACGCGAGGGTGTGGTCTTCGCATATTAGGCCTAAATCAATATTTACTTTCTCTGGTTGCAAACATTTTGTTACCGTACACACTCCAAAATAGTTAGAAGTTGGCCTACTATCCGTTATTAAACTTTAAACGCCTGTTACGAAATTTAAGACGGTACCAGTAATGAGACATACATTGTTCGCTCTCACAGAACCACAACACATCCAAGCGACTCGTAAAATAGACATTTTTCTTAGGCTTCTGAAATAAATCTGTAAGCGATTTAAGATTTACACAAAACTTTGATTCTGTTATCGGAAGTAGAGAACTCTTCTGTTAGACCGTTACTGATAACTGTCAAAACAAAATAACAATATTCAAATAATAGGCTATTTGTATCGATTCAATGATTTAATATGTTCCAATGAAATGAAAAATATTTTATACAACACGTCTTTGTCATTTGAAATTAACAGAGTACAGTAGAGAGTTTTTATGTTATTGTTGGTACTCTCTCCACAACTTCCTGTCTCGGCTACTGTTTAACAAATCTATTGTTGACTTCTTTCCATGTCAGACTGTCCAGGGTAATTTCCTAATAATCGTGGCTGAACGCTCAGCAGTGAATATGTGTATAATGTGTAAATTTCGTTCCATTTAGGGTTAGGATTAGGGTATCCTACTCTAAATCGTACGAAACTACAAATATTATACACATATTCACTGCTGAGCGTTCAGCCACGAGTATTAGGAAATTACCCTGTCCAGTAACTTCTCTCTTTGTCGTCCTCTTTCTCTTTTTCCTTCAACCTTTCATGTTGTCACGAGAGAATCCACCTGTGGGTTAGACTTTTTGGCCAAAGGAAGCACTCATACACAAACTGATGGAAAGTGCGGGATGTTACAGCTATATTGTCCCTTGTAGAGTTATGAATCTTCTTCTGTTTTCAGTTTGCAGTCATGCTAAATCTGGAAGCCCGCTGCCAGGACAAAGTTCACAGTCTTTTCCAAGTCCATGTGGTAGCCCATAGCTTCTGCCTCAGCTCTGCACCGTCTGGCCAGGTCATTGTGGACTAAGCAGTTTTGGAGAATATGTTCTTCTTCGTTCGTCCTGAAAAGGACGTTTGTTACGCTGTGTCACCGTTTACAGCAGAGCTGTGATATTTACGCCTTTCGGTTTCAGCATGGCATTTTTGGGAGACGGTTAGCCTTCCCGCTTCGATCCCTACTCTCTCAGCCAGACTGCAGTGATGCAGCCTGTTTCCAGGACCACTTCTTGGATGGAGATAGAGTAGGGTCTTGGTCAGCTCTGGTTCGCTGACCCTGACGCAAGCAGTCAAGCTGTCAGAGTGCAACAAAAGGATATTTTTTACTTTACTTATGTTTGAATATCGCTCTTGTGATACCCTGTTCAACCAGTTGGTTATAATTAGGGTAGATTTTGTGATTCCTGTCTTACAAGCAAAGTTGATGTTAGTCCTGAAAAGGACCCTTAGCAACTGCTGTCTGACGTCGTTTGCCCATTCATTATATATAGTTGTTTTTTCATTCCATGTGTGTACTTGCTTTGCTCTGTTTGTGCTAATTTGTGTTGTTTCCCTGTTGTGTTGTCTTTCCTATCTCTATATGTTGTAGGGTTTTGTAGATGATTGTTGGTAGAAGGTCCTCTAGTATTTCCTTCAGTGACTTTTCGCTTTGCTGCTGGTTGTATCTCTCTGTTATTTTGCTTGCGATGTCATTGATGACCTATCTTTCTACTTCGGTTCTTTTAAGGATCTCTTCAGTTTTGGATTTTAATTCTGCCTACTTTGCAATGTTGTCTTGTATTTGTTGATGTACTATTTTAATGTCGAGTAACACTTGTTGTGCACTTTCCATGCTACCCGAGTTTTTATCACCTCTGACATTTGAGGATCAGTTGTTGTCTGGCTGGCAGTTTTCTCTTTCTTTTTGTAGTTTTTGTTTCAGCTCTCTCACCTCTGACCTAAGCTGTCTGACTTGTTCGGATAGGCTGTCTTTGCATTTATGACATAGTTTGCTTGCCGCCACTCTGCTTTGCCTCTTGGTACGAAACTCCTTTTGAAATGGACATTGTAATTATTTGCCTTGTTTGCTGGTATTTGGGGCACCCACGGTATCTTGCTCCATGATTTTCAAGGCAGTTGGTACATTTTCTATCTTTGTTTGGTGCCTCGAGAATATATCATTGCTGCACTCAGGTGCACGTCTGAAAATCCCAGGGGTACATATGAGAGCTTTAAACATCTATCTGACCCTCTATGAATATAAAGTCTTTAACACAGATAATAGCGGCTTAAAAGAAATCATGAGTAAACACGGGCTAGGAACAGTGATGAAAAGGGGGAACTATTCACAAACTTCTGTGCTTCAGATCAGCAGACTAAGAGGAAGCTTTTTTCCATATACCTGGCTTTTGCCTTTTCCGATCCCTTAGGTAACGTTTTCACATTTGTTTTCCTTGTGCCAGGTAATGAAATGCGCATGTCTTTTTCAATTGCGTTACGTCTCCATACAGGATGTTGGTGATGGAGGGGTTTGGTGATAGCTATTGTTTCCGCAGATCTGCTACTGCCAGGCATTTGAGGAGGTGGTATTCTACTGTTTCTTCCTCCTGTCTATTACAGTATAGTATATGGTTGAGGACACTGGGCAAATGCTTGTTGAGGCATACTTGTGTTGTTCGCAACTTGAAAATTTCACTCTTGTCTCTGCAGTTTAAGCTGATGCTATCTCTGGGTTTGACTTAGACATCTCTGTATATGTGAATTGGCGCTGTTGCACTTATACCAATAACCTAGTAATCCATCAACTGCTTGTTACATTGTTGTCTTCTTCTTCTTCTTTGATCCTTAGCCGCCGACCGTCAAAGCAGTCAGTGAGGACAACAACAGATTTATTCCACTTTGCTCGGTCGGTGGCCATCCTTCATACAGTGCCCCAACTCTGGTTCATTCTTTGCATCTCAGCCTCCACAGTCCTCCGCCAAGTTGTTTTTGGTCGGCCTTTCTTTCGTTTTTTCAGGGGTCCATAGCATAGCTGTTCTTGTGATGGCATCGGAGTCTCTTCTGAGGACATGGCCGACTGTTGAAGGACCTTCGTGTGTGGTTACTGGTTGTGTTGCTTGAATTCTGATCGTGCTAATATTCGTACGCGAATGGGGTGAACCTCATTTTTGGTTTGTCGTAATGTCTGAACTTGGCATCAAAATGTAAACAACTGTTCATCTTATTAACTCAGCAACTTGATATAAAATGCATAATTCATAAGATTGAATGGTGTAACGTGATTCAATCAATAATGCCTCCGGTTCGAGTCCTTCACAATTTAATATGGATTACACACATACATAAACAGTTCAATTCACACATGAGGTACATGCATCAATCAATCAATAGCGTAGACTGCTGTTTTACGTGTCAATGTCCGTTTAAGGATACAATGCAGTAATTGTCGTCAGAACATCACAGCTATATGCACGCGCAGATAGAATGGCTACCTGCCGACAGTGAGACTGTGAGTCTAATTACTTCGTATAAAGTAGACGATTATCTTTCTCCTTCCAAGGATTTAGTTAATCACTAACCTCCATAAGTTTCCTCTCATGTAGAGTTCTGGGACTGACCCTGGTCCATCATAAATGCACATATAAATGGCTATATCATGCCATTGAATTGGAAGGTTAACAAAACGCAGCTATTCAGCTTGGCGGTCAAGTAGCAAAGGGTAGCGTTTCCTAGTTACCGACTGTGACCCAAACAACGCTATACACGTCATAATCGATCGTGTATGGAGCGTTCAATAATTGAAACATCTATCGCAATATATTAAATGCCTTAACCTTTACAATTGCACGTCCGATAACCTTTAGCAGACGGCGTTAATATCATATACCGTAACAATTCCCTGTACACCGGGGAAAAAAAAAAATCGATAGATTTTTTTTCAAGATCTATCCGACTTAACAATTTTTCAAAAAAAAAAATTTAACACAATCGTGACATATGGCCGACGATGTTCTGAGTAGAACCGTGTCGCGGTCATGTCAACTAACTATTTGTCATAGTCATCTAACATTAATCACATTATATATCAATATTATACATATTATTATATCAACTAAATAAAATGTCCAATGTTAACAGTGAATGATAGAATTAAATTAAAGTAAGGTCTGTCATATTAGTATGTCATATAGGAATTAATTTGACTAATTAAAATTAAATTAATTAATTAAACTAAGAGATAAATTATTAAGATTCTAATGTAACGCGATGTTATGAGAGAAGAAAAAACAAAATAAGTGAGAAGAAATAGAAAGAAATTTGAATATAAGTTTAACTTAATTGTGTGTGTTAAGTGTTAGTGAATAATAACTATCTAATTTAACTAACTAAATAATGTATAGGTACATTAAAAAAAAAATATTAATTTAATACTTGTGTGAGATTTATTTTCTCTTTTCATAATTTCTTCTTTTTATATTTCGTTCTCTTTTTTTGTTCTTTCATTTCATTTTTTTCTCACATTTCATTTTATTGATAATAATTCAATTAAGAAGTTAAGTTAACTAATTAATTAGTATAGGATATGATGATCCATCCGTAGTCTTGATCCTGATGAATTCTTTTAGGCAAAAATGTTCAAACGTTTACGTTGGAAAGAAATGTCATTTATCCCAGCATCCAAGAATTAAGTAAAAAAAAGGTAAAGGAACCCGTTACACGCCCATTGAGGCATATTGGGAATATGGTGTTAGGCCCATATTATCTTGACCGTCGGCACACTAGGGGTGATGTGGTCGGCATCACGCCGGCCGCCTTAACCTTCCCAGAGTTGCTCTGGTACCCATTTGGGGCTGGGTCGACCCAGGAGCCGTTTGTGGCCTAAAAAATTCCCACCTCATCTGGGGATAAGAATTAAGTGCACATAGGATAATAAGTTCGACTTGTCGTCAGATATTGTTCCATGATTGTTCAACGAATATTCATATATCGTGTATGGACGTTAGACGAAGTTTCAATGTCAATATGTATACCTTGATTGTCTTTTAGTTCAATTCTGTGATGCATATAGTGTTTATAAAGTTTAAATTGAAGGCAAGGTTAGTTCCCTTATAGTTGATATGTTTTAGGAATGTTAATGTTGATTATTCGTCGTCAATAGGATTACGTGACAACGCATCCGCCACAATGTTTTCAGTGCCAGGAATATGTTCAATGGAGAATTCAAATGGCTGTAGGATGATTGCATATCTGGCGAGTTTTTGGCTCTTATGATTAGATCGACGCAAAGATGCTACAGCACGTTGGTCCGTCTGTATGGTGAAGGGAGCACAAAGCAAAAACTTTTCAAGTTTAGTTATTGCCCATATCACTGACAAAAGTTCCTTGTCCACTGTGGAATACATTGTTTCTGCCGGCTTTAGCTTTCTTGATATATATAAGGTAGGATGTAGAATGCCATCATGGTTCTGGAGCAGGCATGCACCAATGCCGTAGTTACTAGCATCTGTTCGTAAGAAAAATCTTTTGGAAGCATCGGGAAGTCTTAAAATTGGTTCATGCGAGAACAAATTTATAATTTTGTTGAAAGTTTCATTGCATGTACCAGTCCATGTCACCTTCACCGGCATGTCTTTCTTTAACAATGAAGACAATACAGCCGTGATGGATGACAAGTTTGGTATGAATCTACTGTAATATTGAACAAGTCCTAACAAACTCCTGACCTGTTTCTTCGTCTGAGGAACTGCTATGTTTAGAATTTTGGAGACTACTAGGTAACGTTCGGATATATCCCGATCCAATGATATGTCCCAAAAAGGTTATCTCATTACACGCGATTTGCACCTTTGTAGGTTTAGCAGTTAGATGATAATTCCTTAGAGTGTCGAAAACATATCTAAGTCCCGAAACATGTTCCTCAAACGACGAACTAAACAAGCATATGTCGTCAATATATGTAATAACGTCTGGTCTACCTGATAAAATTTGTCGCATCAGGCGAATGAAGGTAGCTGGCGCATTAACAAGCCCAAAAGGCATCACATTCCACTGGTATAGACCTTGTGGAGTGGAAAATGCGGTGTAGTACTTAGCCTTTTCGGTCAGTGGTATCTGCCAATAACCTTTAGTTAAGTCTATCTTACTAAATATAGTTGCGTTGGATAATAATAATAATAATAATAAATTCTTTAAGCGCCAAACACGGCGCATAAGGCAGAAACCAGTGCTCTCCAGGTTGTTCGTTGTGACGCCACTCCTCTTAGCTCTTGCACATTATTTAGGCCCAACGTTCTTCCTTCTCTTATTATTGTTCTTCTGAGTGTTTCTTTTGGTCTTCCTTTTTTCCGCTTACCCTCAGGAACCCAAGTGAGCGCCTGTAGTGGTATTCTGTTGTTTTGCATTCGTAGGACATGACCGATATATGACATAGGATAATAAGTTCGACTTGTCGTCAGATATTGTTCCATGAATATTCGAATTGTTACGGTATATGATATTAACGCCGTCTGCTAAAGGTTATCGGACGTGCAATTGTAAAGGTTAAGGCATTTAATATATTGCGATAGATGTTTCAATTATTGAACGCTCCATACACGATCGATTATGACGTGTATAGCGTTGTTTGGGTCACAGTCGGTAACTAGGAAACGCTACCCTTTGCTACTTGACCGCCAAGCTGAATAGCTGCGTTTTGTTAACCTTCCAATTCAATGGCATGATATAGCCATTTATATGTGCATTTATGATGGACCAGGGTCAGTCCCAGAACTCTACATGAGAGGAAACTTATGGAGGTTAGTGATTAACTAAATCCTTGGAAGGAGAAAGATAATCGTCTACTTTATACGAAGTAATTAGACTCACAGTCTCACTGTCGGCAGGTAGCCATTCTATCTGCGCGTGCATATAGCTGTGATGTTCTGACGACAATTACTGCATTGTATCCTTAAACGGACATTGACACGTAAAACAGCAGTCTACGCTATTGATTGATTGATGCATGTACCTCATGTGTGAATTGAACTGTTTATGTATGTGTGTAATCCATATTAAATTGTGAAGGACTCGAACCGGAGGCATTATTGATTGAATCACGTTACACCATTCAATCTTATGAATTATGCATTTTATATCAAGTTGCTGAGTTAATAAGATGAACAGTTGTTTACATTTTGATGCCAAGTTCAGACATTACGACAAACCAAAAATGAGGTTCACCCCATTCGCGTACGAATATTAGCACGATCAGAATTCAAGCAACACAACCAGTAACCACACACGAAGGTCCTTCAACAAAAGTGGCGGCCGAATGCGGGGAACGACAGAAAAAAGAAACAAAACGCAGCTATTCAGCTTGGCGGTCAAGTAGCAAAGGGTTGCGTTTCCTAGTTACCGACTGTGACCCAAACAACGCTATACACGTCATAATCGATCGTGTATGGAGCGTTCAATAATTGAAACATCTATCGCAATATATTAAATGCCTTAACCTTTACAATTGCACGTCCGATAACCTTTAGCAGACGGCGTTAATATCATATACCGTAACACCGACCCAGCTCCAGTGTCTGCCAGCTATGATGGTGTGCATGTCCTCTTGCTTGCTCCGAGTAAGCAGATCTTGGTTGGTGATGGTATTCGGCCAAATGATTCGGTGAATCTTTCTTAGGCATGTTGTATGAAAAGAGGACAATTTCGACATTTCCTTCTCTGTAACTCTCCAGCATTCCACACCATAGAGAAGCACAGAAAGCACACAGCTCTGATATAATCTTAATTTTGTGCTTGTGCTGTATTGAGAGGACTTCCAGATGTTGTTTCGGCTAAAAAAGGCTGTTCTTGCTTTGTTCATTCTGTTGTTGATGTCTTTGCTTTCCCCGCCGTCTGGTGTTACTGTGCATTCTAGGAATGTGAAGGTGTCTGTCTGTACCAGTTGCTGATTCCTTACTGATATGGGCTCAGGGTTGCTCACATTGAGCGTCATGACCTCTGACTTCTTTAAATTGATGTTCAAGCCCACCTGCTGGCTATACTTATTGAGTCTATCCGTTTTTTCCTTGATGTGAATGTGCTAGTAGTGCAATGTCATCTGCATATTCCAGATCTTCCAATGTAGAAAATGTAGTCCATCTTATTCCTCTTGGACTGCCCTCTGTTGTCTGGCGCATCACCTAGTCTATGACTGTTAAAAATAGAGTGGTTGATAAGGGGCATCCCTGTCGTACTCCTGTCTTCACCTCAAAGGTTAGGTTGCTCTGCCCAACACTACACGTAAAGTTGGCATAGAGGCTTTTTATGATTGACACTATGCAGCTTGGAATTCCATAAGCCCTCAGTATTTTCCATAAACTGTCCCTATATATACTGTCAAAAGCCTTTTCAAATTCAACGAAATTAATTACATTGTTGTGTATCTTGTATTTTGTGGTTCTTTCATTGATGAGAATGTTCGGTTGTGGCATGTTGCTTCTTTTTTTGCCAGTTGGCACTTTTATTGCCTCAGATGCCCATATGACCTGGTAGCTACTGCAGAGAGTTGTATTGATGCCATAGGAAGCAAGTACATCTTGGTCTTTAAGTATGTTTATTCTGGACACGGTTATTTGGATTTGCTGATTTGTTTTTGTATTTTGCAATGATGAATGATAAGGCTTCTGACATGGCCTAAATATTTTTCTTCTTCAGGTGCCTGGTCTGGAACAGACATTGGCGATCATGACCCTCCAATCTTCTCTGTCTTGTGATAGTCTAATGAGGTTGTTTTGTCCATGCTGTTGTTTGTTGCCCAGTTGTTTAAGCTTTCCACATACATCTTTCTCTGCCATCCTCTTGATCTCCTGCCTGGTATTTTCCCACACAAGACTAATTCCTCCACTTCTCCTCTTCTGTTAATATGTCCCATTGGGAGCCGCGCTGGTGTAATGGCTTCGGAGTTGTACTGGCGACCAGGTGTTCATGGTTCAAACCCGGGCGTCGGCGTTTGAAGAAATGTTTACGGCCTGAAATTTGACTGAATAGCCTGAACGGCTCCTGTGATAAACCCTCTGTGGATGGGAAGGAGCGAAGCTCCTGACCGGGCTGGAAGGAAAGTCCTCAGGTTCCCCAGCCTCGCAATGACATGTCATTGGGCCGAAGGGCTGAAAGCCCAAGTGCCGCTGGTTAAGAAAAAAAAAATAAAAAAATATGTCCCATAAATTTCATTTGTCTTTTCCTGATGGTTTTGATGAGCGATCTATTAACATCTGCACCTGTCAGTACCTCGGCATTTGTTTTCTTCTCTGTCCACGATATTCTCAGTATCCTTCTCAAAAACCACATTTCTGCTACCTTTAGTTTTTTCACCATTTGGTGTCCAACATTCGCATCCATATAAAAGAACAGACCACACGTAGCCCCTTAGTAAGAGAATTTTTGTGGTTATGGTGATGTTTCTGTTTTTTATTATGTTGCTCATCGTAGTAAAGGCTTCTTTGGACATGGCGATCCTTTTCTTTATCTGTGTCACATCTACCATTTGATATCAAGCTTAAATATTTAAAGAGATTGACTTGTTTGATTTTTTCTCTTTTACTGTTCAAAGAGCCTACTGGTATTTGTATTTTCTTAGAAACTACCGTTCTTACAGTTTTGCTGACATTCAAAGATAATTATTTCAACTCGCTCTCTTCCACCACTTTGTCTAGAATGTTAGCATCGTAATTTAAGCAGTATGATCCACAAGGTACAGACAGCTGGCTTGTTGTCTTGTCTGGAAATATTATGAGACAGCCGAACCCTGCATTGATGGTGGCATCTAAAGTTGGCCCATCTGTGTACATATGGATCAAGTCTTTAGGGTAGGAGTCGATGGTATCCAGTGCACAAGGTCTTAGGTGTAAGGGTCTGCTGACTAGTTTACTGAGTTGTCCATGAGTTTGGTTTTTGTCTGGAGCAGTATGAAGATGTGTTTGATAGAGATTCAGACATTTTTATTTCCTCCATGACTTCCGGTGTTTTGTATTTAATCCTTCTACTGTGGGTATTTGACATTTTTATTTCAATCTTGTTTTGCATGTCCATTTTTCTGTTTGTTCTCTGTTTGGATGGTTTTGAGGAAAGCATCTATATCTTTCTACTGCTTCAATGGTTGCCTTTTCTATTCTTATCTCTAGCAGCTTCATATTTGCATTGATCTCATAGGCGTCTGTTGGTGTTGACCCATACCCCCACAAATGAAGCAGAGGGCTTGGCTTTGTATTCTGTTAACCTGGGTACAAGAGCTCCTGGATGCTGTAGTTGGAGTGGAGGTTGTCGTCCATTATAGATTTGATTTGTTCTCTACAGAGTTGTCTAAGTGTTGTTTTGTCAGCTCCACAGTTTGTACTTGCAAGCCACTTAGTCTCTTGGAAACTTTTGATGCAAAGTTTCATCATGTATTTTGTAAAAGATTAGTTTCTTGTCCAGTTGGACCCCATGTCTATTGGATTTTCTTCACAACCGATTTCAGAGCCATAAAGGGTGATTTTAAGTATTGTCTGTGCCAGATTGTTGCTAAGAGTGATCTTCAGCTTTCAGATGCAATAGGCTGATATAGTGAGGAGGGCTTTTCCTAGTCTCTGCGGCTAGGTGTAGGTGTTATCCACTTGTCCATATGACAAGGTCATCAGCAAAAATGGCTTTGTGGATATTTACTAAGTTCAGTAGGTTATTTATAAAGAATGGGACAATGTGCAAGTTAGGGCTGAGCCTTGTTGGAACCCTCTTTCAAGAGTACATTTTGATGACAGTCTTCTATTTGCTTGAGTTTGTATAGTTCAGTCCCTCATGTAGCTCTTGATCCACTGGTACACTTTCCCATTTATGCATATGTTCTACATCTTTAAAAGTAGGCCTTTCCTCCAAACTTTGTCATATGCTTGTTGACAGCAACTGAACTTTTTCCTTTGCTGCAAACTGTCTTTCACATTTTGAGTGAGAAGGAAAAGTTGGTCTTTGGTTCTTTATCTTTTGCGAAAACCTGCTTAAAGTTGTTGAGAAACTTTTAGGATTCCAACCACCATTATACATAGTCTATTATTAAGCATTCGTTCTGTTAGTTTGCTGATGTTGGAAGTCAGTGAGATTGGCCTGAAATGTGTTAGGTCATCTTTGGGTTTTCATTTTTTTCAAAAGGAGTCCTTGCCCGGGAATCCCCAGGGTAAGAGAGGTTGGGGGAGACCAAAGAACATCTGGAGCAGAGAACTGAAGACATACATCTTTTTCTTCTTGGATCCTTAGTCCCCGACTGACAAAGCAGTTAGTGGCCATCACGCCTAGTGATATGAAGATATACATGAAGGGGAAGTTTGTTGAAGGCCTATGCTCCTTGGGGAGCTGAAGGGTGATGGTGATGGTTGTTCGGGTGAAAGGGATTGTGACTAAAAAAGTGTTAGATACAAAAATGAGACTCAACTGGGGATTTGACTTGAGACTTTGCAAATAACCACATCAAATATTTTGTCTGCCTTTAATTTCTGTTATATTTAATTTCCTTGTTTATTTCTTCAATTTCCTGTGACTGTTTTTGTTGTAAAGAGAAATTTCCACTGGTTGGCGAAACTACATTTCATGGGGCACAGTTTTTTTGTCTGTCCGCTGCTTTTGAATGTCCAGTGAATACAAGCACCACACCATGGTGAAACGTAAATATAACATTGGCTTATACACTATACAGCAAATGTCATACTATCTTATACTCTATGTAGTGATGAGTAAGTACAGCACTAGCTTATACTCTTAAGTGGTGTTGAGTAAGTGTAGCAATAGCTTATATTCTAAGTAGTGATGAACAATAAATTAATATTACACACACATAAAGGTATGTTTTCAGGCACTTGTGAGAAATAAAGAAGTAGAAAACTAGACAACAGAAGAACAACAGACGTGAGTGGCTTACCGGGGAATCAAACCCAGGATCTTCCATGCGGCACCCCGGCTTAACTACGGAAGGAAATCACATTAGTTACAATAAAATAAAATTAGCAATATAGCATAGCAAATATATATTCATTCATTCATAACCCTCCACTCCCAAAGGAGCATAGGCCTTCAACAAACACATGCCAAGTCCTCCTGTCCCGTGCCATCATCTCAAGTTCTTTCCATGTTCTCCTCATCATTTTCACCTCTGTTTCCAACTCTCTTCTCCATGTACTTCTTGGTCTTCCTCTGCCTCTCTTGCCCTGGGGGTTCCAGAACAAGGACTGCCTTGTAATGCTATCAACAGGTTTCCTCAGTGTGTGTCCTATCCATCGCCATCGTCTTCTTCTCATCTCTTGTTCCACTGGCACTTGTCTAGTTCTTGTCATCAGTTCCACGTTGGTAACCTTGTCATACCATTTTAATCCCTCTATTCTACGCAAGCACCCATTTATGAAAGTCTGTAGCTTTTTGGTTGTTGTCTTTGTTGTTCTCCATGTCTCCGAGCCATACAATAGGACTGACTTCACATTTGAGTTGAAGATTCTTATTTTCGTGTTGGATCCAATTTCTCTTGATCTCCATATATTTCCCAATGCAATGAAAGCTCCTCTTGCCTTTTGTATTCTTATTTTGATATCGCTGTCTGTCCCTCCAACTTTGTCTATATTACTGCCAAGATATGTGTATGATTCAACATCTTGAATTGGTGTTTCTTCAAGTTCAACCCTGTTATCATTACCTGCATTTATTCTCATTATTTTTGTCTTTTCCCTGTGTATTTTCAGACCCAATTGCTGTGACCTCTCATCGAGTGTTTTCAATTACGGTTATGGGACAGAAGAGCCAAGTCATCAGCAAAATCCAGATCATCCAACTGCTTAGTCAGAGTCCACTGGATTCCATTTCTGTTGTGTGTTGTCGATGATCTCATAACCCAATCTATTGCCAGCAAGAAAAGAAATGGAGACAAGAGGCATCCCTGTCGCACTCCTGTTCTTATCCCAAACGGTTCTGTAAGCTGTCCTTCGTGAAGAACTCTGCAT
The DNA here is from genome assembly GCA_024509875.1 of Oreohelix idahoensis. Taxonomy (NCBI): domain Eukaryota; kingdom Metazoa; phylum Mollusca; class Gastropoda; order Stylommatophora; family Oreohelicidae; genus Oreohelix; species Oreohelix idahoensis. The sequence goes on along the minus strand of JAMPIV010009400.1, from coordinate 168,869 downwards.
GTCATGTCTTCATATGTTTTCTTTATTAAATTAATGATCTTCAGGGGAACTCCATAATGCCTCAACAATTTCCAAAGTGATTTTCTGTCTACACTGTCAAATGCCTTTTCGTAGTCCACAAATCCGATGTATAGTGGTGAATTCCATTCCAGACTTTGTTCAACTATTATTCTCAAAGTGGCTATCTGGTCTGTACATGATCTGTTTTGTCGAAAACCTGCTTGTTCATCTCTCAGTTTCTTGTCTATGGACTCTTTTAATCTCTCAAGGATAATCCTGTTTAATACTTTTCCTGGCACTGATAGTAACATTATTCCTCTATAATTTGTGCACTCTTGTAAATTTCCCTTCTTAGGCAACTTAACCAGATATCCTTCCTTCCATTCTGCTGGTATCTCTTCCTTTTCCCAGACTTTACCAAGTAATTTATATAACATCTCTGTAGCCGTGTCGATATCTGCTTTGATGGCCTCTGCTGGAATGCCATCAGGCCCAGATGCTTTTCCCTCTCTTAGAAGCTTTATGGCTTTCTTTATTTCTTCCTTCGTTGGTCTTTCACCGTTAATTTGTAGCTCTTCTTCTGCTGGCTGGATGTCCGGCGGGTTTTGTGGAGCTGGTCTATTGAGAAGGTCCCCAAAATATTCTGTCCACCTCTTCATTTGCTCTTGTATATTGCTGAGCAGTTTCCCATTCTTGTCTTTTATGAGGCAACTTGTTTGCTTGTATTTCCCTGTTAGCTTCTTTGTGCTGCTATACAGTTCTCTCATATTTCCTTTGGCTGCAGCATCTTCTGCCTCTCTTGCCAACTCCTCAATATACTTCCTCTTGTCTCTTTTGATACTTCTTTTTACTTCTTTGTTTGCTTCTGTGTACACTTCTTGAGCCTTGGCTTTGGAGCTTCTAGTTTTGCTTGTGTTTAACTCTGCTTTCTTGTTTTTCTGTCTTTTATCTTATTGATGGTTTCTGTTGTTATCCATGCTTTTTTGTTGTCTTTCCCTTTTCCCCAGTATTTCTTCACATGTCTCCTTCCATACTGTTTTGACCTGCTGCCAATAGTCTTCTGTATTCTCTACATCTTCCAGCTGTTGGAGCACTTGGAATTTGTTGGATACTGTGACCGCAAATTTGTCTCTTGTTTCTTGATTTCTTAGCTGTCCTACATTAAACTGTTGTCTATAATTTTGCATTGTTGCATATCTCTTGAGTTTCATTTTTACTTTGGTGTGGTGAAGTGGGATGTTATAAATATTTATAGGGGACTTAGTGTACTGACTGAGATCAGCTGTGAAGGTATCTATATCTAATAAGAGTAGTGTATTATAGATAACCTTACTTGCTGCCACATATATATATATCTCAGTCAGAATTATTCTGGAATAGTGTGATGACTACGTTGTATGTCTAGGGTATGTGTATGATGAAGTGTAAGTCATAACAACAACAGACAGATAAACAATTTAATTTATTCCACCACACTTGACAACACTGTGACACTCACATACATAAAACACTCTACAAGGATATCTTAAAGGAGTCACTGATAACTTTTCAAATAACAATATGTATTCATTGCTGTCATGAATGTATATGTGTCCTGATTCAAATACAAAGGAACCAGGAGTCACAATCAATTTTAATTACAAGTTATATGTACAGAATTTATCAATATGAATATTGTAGTGACATATATTATTAAAAGTATCCTATGTGTGTCAGTTGTGTAGTAGTAATATGAGGTAATACTGGTTTTGTTTTGTTCAAGCTCTGTTGGTATTTGTCATCATGACTTCAATAGTTTGTCTTTATTGGAACTAGTATTGGAGATGTTCTCAGTTCCTGATATTAAAACAATTTACTTCCCCTCTTAAGTTTATGTTACAATGTTATTTTAAGATGGGGGTACATAATTTTGAGCTCAGCTGGCCACATCAGCTTATCTTGCGTGATGGCGGCAGGAAAAGACTCCTCTGCTCGATTTCTCCCCTGTGCTCTGGAGACACCTCACTGATAGCTAAATGGACCAAGGAGTATGCTGTCCGACTCTGGATTCAGCAAAGCTCTGACCAGGTGCTGCTCAATAACGTAAGACCACGGTCCCTGAAAACAAGAAGGATGTACCTTCTACTTCATAACTAATTGATATTCTAGTTCTACACTGAGCACAATACATCACAAACATTGAGTTCAGAGCGTTAGGCCAACTGTCAGCTTCATCTGAAATACTTTATACCAGTATTAACCTCCTTAATGGTTACTACGCCTCTGCACTTCCAGCATTATTTCTTTCTAATCAATAATCTAGGTGTCAGTGTACTGTTTGGCCATTCCATGCCGTTTTACTTTCCTCCGACACCTTCTGTTCAGGCTGGAGCATTATAGGCTTTACCTCATGTTTGCTACTGAACTACACATATATACAGGCATAAATTAACAATTTTACATTCAATTTTCATTAAAAGATATTGAATATTTCAAACCTACCACAATTCATGGAAATACACAGATACGTTGACTAGCAATGAATTCTGGCACAAATACTGGCACAAATTCCCATCTGCTTATGTTCCAGGCTTTTATTTAGCAAAAATATGAGCTGGCTTCAACGCACTGTTGCTTTATCAAGCTTATTTGAACTAGTGGTCTCGAACTAACGCTCCTAAGTGATTATATCAGCGAGTCTGGCCAATGGAGCCACGTTTCGACAAGTGTTTGAAAAAAATTTTACCTTCCTACGTCTCCCCTAACAACCAAAGATAGTATTTATAGTCCGACCAATCGTGTTTAGTCTTATATTTGTTGCTTGCGCTCCAATCAATTTGGAGTTTACATGGTAGGCTATTTCCGTACGTAAGGTTTTTTCAAACACGTTATAAAAAAATTTTATGAGCAGAAATGATTTCATGCTGTCAGGCATCCCCACTATTTTATTTTGGTTATAACTTGTTAATTCCTAGACTATTTGCGTAACGTTTTACATATTCTTTGTCAGCAAGCCCTAAGGAACCCAAATATACAAATTTAAAAGAGCTAAGTGGCTGCGTTCAAAATATGCAATTTCTTCTACCTCCTGTTTCGAAGATGTGCTGTCTGGGTACTGTAATGTTTTCAACCGTAAACCCATCTAATGTTATCTTTTCTAATAAGCGTTTTTCGTGATTTTAAAACCTAACTCTGGGAAGGTTAGTGTTTTTATCACTGTCCGTCCGAAAAAGTTAGTGCATGTGGCCTTACACGCGTGATAGTAGTAATTGTGTATCGCGTTACGCTTGTTGGGGTGGCATTAATAGCGAGACGCGTGTTTAATTTTGCATGCGTTCGGCTTTCTGCCTCTCCCTTCTCTCTATCCTGCTTTATCTGTCTTTTAGTTGCGCTGTGTATAAAATGGAATGAATGAAATATTAAAATTAGGTCATTGTTCAGCTTGCGTATCTCAAATGTTTTTCCAAGAAATACAGCACACGTTTCATTGAAGAAAGCGGGTAATAATATAGTAGGCTTTTACTATCAACGTGAAAGCGTTACAATTTGCAGACGAAGCATAAAACAAAGGGGATTTTGCGTACAGCCATTGTGACAGCACTGTTCTTTACCATTTCTCTTTTCTTTATTATATGTATTTATTAGGCTTTATATTTACCTGATAATTTATATATGTGGATTAGAATATTTCACGACATTTGGCTATCAGAAGATGGTGATCTGATGCCACATCTGCTCCTCTATATATCTTTACATCCTGCAATGATGATCTAAACTTCTTGTTTATGCATATATGATCTATCTGATTTTCTGTTCTATGGTCTGGTGATATCCATGTTGCCTTGTGTATTCTCTTATGTGGAAACATGCTTCCTCCTATAGCCAGTTGATATGAAGCACAGAAGTTTGCGAATAGCTCTCCATTTTCATTCATTACTCCTAGCCCATGTTTTCCCATGACTTCTTCGAATCCAGTGTTGGCTGTACCTATCTTTGCATTCATGTCACCCATCAAAATTGTGATGTCTCTTCTTTTTACTTTATTCATAATTTCCTGTAGTTTAGTATAAAATGCTTCTTTCACAGACTCTTCTTTGTCATTAGTTGGTGCATAACATTGGATGACATTTACATGAATTTTCTTTTTAGCTGTTTTGAAAGAAGCTGTTATTATTCTGGGTCCAACAGCTTCCCATTCAATTAGTGCTTCCTGTGCTTCTTTAGATAACATAAGAGCTACCCCTTCACTGTGGTGTGAACTTTCGTCTTCATGTCCTGAGGACAGCACCAATTCACCTGTGATGAGTTTCTTCCTGTCTACCCCCTTCCACTTTGTTTCACACATTCCCAGAACCTCGATTTTGTATTCCCTCATTTCTGCTGCTACTTGCGCCACTTTCCCTTGTTCGTTTAATGTCCGAACATTCCAGGTGCCAAATCTGGAAGTTCTCCTAGAAGAAAGAAGGTTAGTCAGCAACACAGACTCCTTTCGGCTTTCTCTGTGTTGCATCATACGCCTCCCCGCGAGAGGACCTTCCCCTGTCTTGGATGGCTGTGTTTTATTTTCTTTATTTGACTTGTCCATATTTGTTGAAGTTTTTTGTGGTTTAAATTTTTTACAGGATGGTGTAACCGGCCCCATGCTCAACCCTCCTTAGTTGCTTTTTACGACATGCTTGGTAGGGGACAGTGTTACTATTCTTTGCTCCCCTTTCGGGCCCCGGTAACACACGGGTGATAGCAAATATATATACAAAACAATAAAATTAGCAATATATGTAGTGATGAGTAAACAATACAATAGCTTGTACTCTATGTAGTGATGAGTAAACAATACAATAGCTTGTACTCTATGTAGTGATGAGTAAACAATACAATACCTTATATTGTATGTAGTGATGAGTTACACTAGCCATACTCTGTACCTCCTCTCCCCCCCCGCCGCCCCCGCCCCCCCCCCCCCCCCACCCCCCCCCCCCCCCCCCCCTTAAAAAAAAAAATAATAATCGCAGCATAAACCATTCAGTAACAACTGTTATCTCAGAGCAGTAAGATTCTACCTGAATGTAGCATAATTATTTTTCTTACCATTCTTCGATCCTTAACCACCGACCGTCAAAGCAGTCAGTGGCCATCACGCCTAGTGGCGTCTTGTAGGGCAACAACAAATTGATTCCACTTTGCACGGTCGGTGGCCATCCTTCGTACAGTGCCCTAGCTCTGGTTCATTCTTTGCATCTCAGCCTCCACAGTCCTCCGCCAAGTTGTTTTTGGTCGGCCTCTCTTTCGCTTTCCTTCAGGGGTCCAAAACATAGCTGTTCTTGTGATGGCATCGGGGTCTCTTCTGAGGACATGACCAACCCAGCTCCAGCATCTGCCAGCTATGATGGTGTGCATGTCCTCTTGCTTGCTACGAGTAAGCAGATCTTGGTTGGTGATGGTATTCGGCCAAAAGATGCGGTGAATTTTTCTTAGGCATGTTGTGTGAAAAGAGGACAATTTCGACATTTCCTTCTCTGTGACTCTCCAGCATTCCGCACCATAGAGAAGCACAGAAAGCACGCAACTCTGGTATAATCTTAATTTTGTGCTTGTGCTGTATTGGGAGGACTTCCAGATGTTATTTAGGCTAAAGAAGGCTGTTCTTGCCTTATTCATTCTGATGTAGATGTCTTTGCCTGCCCCACCATCTGGTGTTACTATGCTTCCTAGGTATGTGAAGGTATCTGTCTGTACCAGTTGCTGATTCCTTACTGATATGGGCTCAGGGTTGCTCACATTGAGCGTCATGACCTCAGACTTCTTTAAATTGATGTTCAAGCCCACCTGCTGGCTAATTTTATTAAGTCTATCCGTTTTTTCCTGGATGTGTTGATGTGAATGTGCCAGCAGTGCAGTGTCATCTGCATATTCCAGATCTTCCAATGTAGAAAATGTAGTCCATCTTATTCCTCTTGGACTGCCCTCTGTTGTCTGGCGCATCACCCAGTCTATGACTGTTAAAAATAGAGTGGTTGATAAGGGGCATCCCTGTCGTACTCCTGTCTTCACCTCGAAGGTTAGGTTGCTCTGCCCAACACTACACGTAAAGTTGGCATAGAGGCTTTTTATGATTGACACTATGCAGCTTGGAATTTCATAAGCCCTCAGTATTTTCCATAAACTGTCCCTATGTATGCTGTCAAAAACCTTTTCAAAATCAACAAAATTTATGTAAAGCTGTCTTTGCCATTCTGAGCACTGCTCTATAGTGTTCCTGAGAGTGAATATATGGTCTACACATCTTCTGTTCTTTCTAAATCCTGCTTGTTCTTTCCTCAGTTTGTAGTCTACTGCCTTTGAAATTCTCTGTATAATTATCCTGCCTAGTATTTTGCTGGGAACTGAGAGAAGAGTTATTCCTCTCCAATTATTGCAGTCTGCAAGATCTCCCTTCTTGGGCAATTTGACAATTATTCCTTTCTTCCACTCTGATGGTGTTGTCCCCGTTTTCCACACTTGTGCAAATAGTGGTTCTAATAGTTCTGCTGCTAGCTCTGGGTCTGTCTTAAATAGCTCTGCATTTAAGTTATCATGGCCCGGAGCTTTACCGTTCTTTAACCCTTTGATTGCTGTGATGATTTCTTCTTTTCGTGGAATGTCTGTATTTACATCTAGATCGTTTTCAGCCTCAGGAACATTCAATTGTGTCTCTGGTATTTCCTTGTTCAGCGTTTCTCTGAAGTGCTCTGCCCATCTTGTTTCCTGTCCCTCTGCTGTCTTGATGAGATTTCCTTGCTTATCTCTTACTAATGTAATATTGTTCGCACCTCGTTTTCCGCTGATGAATTAAGTTATTTTGTATACTGTGCTTTGTTCATTTCTCAGTGCTGCCTCTTCTGCCTGTTTTGCAAGATCGTCTAGGAAATTCCTTTTGTTGGCTCGGGTTTGGCGTTTAACTTCCCTGTCCAGCTGGCTGTACTGTTCGCTATATAGTTGCTTTAACCTGGGGGACTTCGCTTCTGTTTTCTTTCTTTTCATTTCCTTTCTCATCTTTATGGTGTCTAGTGTTTCTGGTGTTATCCAGTCTTGCTTCTTCCTTTCCTGGAATCCTAAGCATGATTTGCTACTTTCCTTATATATTGTTGAAATGGTGTTGAAATTCTGGTCTATATCATCAGTCAATGTCTTTTCCTGGCTTTTGGCAAATTGATATCGTTTCTTAATGTCGGCCGCAAAAGCTTTTCTGGTAAGGGGGTCCTTCAATTTGCTGATGTCAAACCTTTTCTGTGTAGTTACAGTTGGTACAGCCCTTCTTAGTTTCACTTTCAGTTTTGCTACTACTAAATGGTGATCACTTCCCACATCTGCACCTCTTCTTACCCTCATATCTTGTAATGCATGTCTCCATCTACCGTTAACCATGATGTGGTCTATCTGGTTTCTGTCCCGACCATTTGGTGATTCCCATGTTAATTTGTGAATTTCCTTATGTGGGAAAAGTGTTCCTCCAATGACCAGGTTGTTAATGCTACAGAAACTTATTAGCTTATCCCCATTTTCGTTTGCTGTTCCGCTGCCGCATTTCCCCATTGTTCTTTCATTATATGTATTGTGTGTACCAACTTTCGCATTGAGGTCTCCCATTACTATAACAAGTTCATATCTAGGTGTGTCTTCCATTTCTTTCTGCAGTTGTTGATAGAATTCATCCTTGACCTCCTCATCGCTATCATTCGTTGGTGCGTAGCATTGTATTATAGTAGTGTTGGTGAATCTCCCTCTCAATCTCAATCGTATCAGTCTGTTGTTGATGGGTTTCCATTCCAGTAATGTCCTTTCTATCCCTTTCTGTAGAATAATGGCTACGCCTTCACTGTGCTGTCCATCCTCTCTTCCAGAGTAAAGTACTGTTTCTCCTGTTGCTGTTTTAACTTTTCCTGCCCCTGTCCATCTGCTCTCACTTATCCCCAGGATGTGTAACCTATAGTTTCTCATTTCTGCCGTGACCTGTCTTAGTTTACCTGTCTCGTACATTGTCCTGACATTCCAAAATCCTATTCTTGTATCCTGTTTTGCGGTCAGGACATCCGTTTTCATGTCAGTGGCTTCCTTTCGGCTTTCACCACTGACAGTCATACGAGCCACAGACTCCGAATGTCCATCCCGCAGCAAAGTTTGTTCATTTGATGTTGTTTCCGTAACTTCATTATTTTTTTTACATAGACAGGGGTGTCAGCCCTATGCTAAAACCCCCAACCTGGAGGACCAGGGTACCAGCTTTTGTCTGACCCCTACCCACACAGACCAGTCCAGCTTGGTTGAACCTACCAGGAGTAAAACTCCCACTGGCATAGCTCTGGGGATTGTCAGGGTACGCAAGCTGCCATACCGCTACAAGGTATAGGTACCATTATTGGCATTTTTCTTACCATGTCTATGCCTAATGGCATAGGAGATCATGTCTCTCCACAACTTCCTGTCTCCAGTACAATTTATCAATTCTGCTGTTGACTTCTTTCCATGCCACGATGTCAAACTGTTCAGTATTTGCTCTCTTTGTCTTCCCCGATCTCTTTTTCTTTCAATCTTACTTGTTGGTACGATACATTCCAGCTTTCCTCTTCTATGATAACATGCTCAAAAATGGAATTGCTTCTTTCTAAATTGTGAAATAAGCTTCCTTTTTGCATTGGCCTCTGTCAGGACATCCTCATTACACTGTGGTGCTTGTATATACAGCATAATTATAATTAAACTAGTGTAAAAGCCCGTTGTAAGACGGGAATTAAATTCAAAAGCACCGAAACCTAACGGCAATTTTACTTATTCAAAAGTATTAAAAAAAACCAAAATATTTGTTTTACACCTGATGTTAAAAGTCTAAACATGACAGAATAGCATCTTGATTTTCTGTTGTTTTAATCTGGTACAACTTAAATCATGAATCTCTGCATCTTCCTGTCTCCAGTTATGTACTATATTAGTTGTGTTGTTGACTTCTGTCCATGCAGTATAATCAAACTGTTCATGCGCACCGTCATTTGCGCACTTTTCTTTGTCGAGTGTTATTATTTTCGGGAGAGTACATATAAGGAAAACAATACAATTAATGTCTTCTTCTTTTTCTTCGTTCGTCCTGAAAAGGACGTTGGTTGCGTTGTGTCCGTTTACATCGAAGCTGCAATATTTGCGCCTTTCGGCCGGAACATCCGACTTCAGCACGGCATTTTTGGGACCGGGTTAGTCTTCCCTCTTCGATCCCTACTCACTCAGCCAGACTGCAGTGATGCAGCCTGTTTCCAGGACCACCACTTGGAGGTGGAGTAGGGTCTTGGTCAGCTCTGGTTCGCTGACCCTGACGCAAGCAGTCTAACTATGGTCGCTAACTGCATTCCTCACTGCTGACGCGTGTTAGGTCCCCAATTAATGTCTAAAGATGCATAACTGAGATTTCTTCATTTATTTCCCTTTATGACTCCATATTCAGCATGAGGTCACCACTGCAGTAGGCCTTCACGCAGGAAGCCGGCACCCAAACAGTGATATACTCTTGCAGTGGCAGTTTCTGTCATATGTTCTTATATATGGGAGGTTGCCAGCCTCAAGCACAATCTCATCTTAGTCGCCGCCACATATGGCACACCCCGTAGGAACAATGGTGCTATTATTTATTAGTCTCATAAGAGAGGACCTTCCGCCAGGCACCACACGGTGCCGTCACTGAGAAAAACAGCACAAAGTTTGAAAGAACTGTGCAGAATATGTACAAGACTCATTGCCTTAGTACTGATGAAAGGGAATTATACAGAGCGATACAAAAGGAGGAAATCTGATCAACAGAAGAGTTCCCCCCTGGTCAATCTGATGTTTTGGCCCCTTAATCTCCTTAACACGCCGGGGGGAGGGGGGCACTTGGATCCCAAGTGTCAGCCTCCTGTTGTCGTGTTCAGAGAATTTAACCCACTCCACCTTAGTTGCAGCTATCAACTTCGCTCCTGTTTTTCTGCCAGTTGGAGGCTATTGTGAAAGTAAACCCTTATGTTGACAATTATTCCATCTCCACTTTTGGCCAAAATGGACCTGAGGTCATAAATCCGCATACAATAGTTTAAAATGTCATTTTACACAATATCTTATAGTTAACAGTTTGGATCATCGTGAAAAAATTCATTTTAGTATGATATATTCTTCTTGTCAACTAGTGACCCAAAAAACTATGAACACGTTTTTCTTAAAACAAGCTGAAGTGGAGATGGTGTAAAGCGGTACTAAGGTAACTTATATAATAACTAGTGTAAAAGCCCGTCTGAAGACGGGAATTAAATTCAAAAGCACCAATACCTAACGGCAATTTTACTTATTCAAAAGTATTTAAAAAAACCCCACTGTGCATCACCACAGTACACGAACTACGTAGCAGCAGCGAGGATCCCAATGTGTGTATACGTGATCTATCATCTGGCATGATGAAGCTGTGGAAAGGGCTACTAGTGTCTATCATCTGGCATAATGAAGCTGTGGAAAAGACTACTAGTGTCTATCATCTGGCATGATGAAGCTGTGGAAAGGACTACCAGTGTCTATCATCTGGCATAATGAAGCTGTGGAAAGGACTACTAGTGTCTATCATTTGTCATAATGAAGCTGTGGAAAGGACTACTAGTGTCTATCATCTGTCATAATGAAGCTGTGGAAAGGACTACTAGTGTCTATCATCTGTCAAAATGAAGCTGTGGAAAGGACATTTTGATGACAGTCTTCTATTTGCTTGAGTTTGTATAGTTCAGTCCCTCGTGTAGCTCTTGATCCATACACTTTCCCATTTATGCCCATGTTCTACATCTTTAAAAGTAGGCCTTTCCTCCAAACTTTCTCATATGCTTGTTGACAATAACTGAACTTTCTCCTTTGCTGCAAACTGTCTTTCACATGTTGAGTGAGAAGGAAAAGTTGGTCTTTGGTTCTTTATCTTTTGTGAAAAATATTAATTTCTATTTTTAATATTTTGTTTAGTGACTGCTTTCATGTCTGCTGGCATACATATTGTATCGATTTAAACAAAACCCTTCTCGATTTCTCCGTATGAGTGCATTATGAGTGAAGACGGTAAAGTAGGGTGGCCAAAATAGGCAGGTCACAAGTTCACAAAACGAACGAAACAGAAGTAGAAAACTTACATACCCTGGTATAAGTTCTGTAACCCTGCCTAATCCATTTCCGTACTTCCGTTGCTGATAAATGACATTATTGGCTTGTTAAATTCTACATTCGGTCTGTGTATCTAATCTCTTGGCTTACGCTAACATGCACACATGTGCAATATTGATCGAGGTATGTTGTTTGTTACCGATCTCTATTCCACAAGCCGTTTGAAGCACCAATGTATGCTAGATTATTCTCTCAAAAGCTGTGGTGTACGCCTGTTCGTTAGTCATATTTTCTCGTGCATGCGTTTTACACGATGTGTAACAATCTTATTTGTTGCCTATAAGACTGACAGCACGTAAAAATAATGTTTGACAAATTTACGATGTTATATCTATGTCCCGCCATATAATTGTGTTGTGCTGTTTCGACCGCACGCCATGATGACGGCATTCAATTGCTGCTGCTGTTGTCATTTCATTCATTTCCAGTTTGCTCCAGAAGTACGGAAACAGTGGCACGAAAGCATAGAAGTTTCATCTGTCATGAACAGTGAGGCTTCACTGGCTAAATATACGTTATATATATATATATATATATATATATATATAGATATATATATATATATATATATATATATATATATATATATATATATATATATATATATACATATATACATATATACATATATACATATAGACATATATACATATATACATATATATATATATATATATATATATATATATATATATATATATATATATATATATATATATATATATATATATATATATATATATATATTCTTTTTATAGAAATACAAATGATAAATTGCTAAATATCTGCTATTTGGGCATGTTTTAAACAAGTGACTCTCAATCATTGGGTCGCAGGAAACATTGTGAAGTGTTCGTCCCTTACGTTTCCCTTACTCGAAGTTTTCAGTATGCCTTTGGCTGAATTCCTATAATTTTTACTTTTCAATATTTGCACATGGGTCGGTAGCGTCACACCAGCTATGAGATATGAGCTATGAGATTAGTGTTGTGGTGTTAATAAAATGTTGAGAACCACCGGTTTAGACATTTTAAAACGACTTCTGATTAAAAAAAAAAATTATGTCTGGTTATAAGAAGGGTAGACAATCCACAGATTAGATACGATGTTCTTGCCCTGAGACGTTTGCTTTCTTGTGACGAAACACGCATATATCAATCATAGCCAGAAGTTCTTCGATAAATCAAAGCGCGATTGTCAATTTAAGAAACAACATATATGTGCCTCACCTCTAGAGCAGCTTTGGCGATGACGAAGCCGAGAAAAGGACTACCAGTGTCTATCATCTGTCATAATGAAGCTGTGGAAAGGACTGCTAGTGTCTATCATCTGTCATAATGAAGCTGTGGAAAGGGCTACTAGTGCCTATCATCTGTCATAATGAAGCTGTGGAAAGGACTACTAGCGTCTATCATCTGTCATAATGAAGCTGTGGAAAGGACTACTAGTGTCTATCATCTGGTATGATGAAGCTGTGGAAAGGACTACTAGTGTCAACCAACTATTGGTGCTAGCCCTATCTTTGGCTTGCAATCTTTATGAAAAGAAAGAGATAACAAGACTAATAAGGGTGTCATGAAGAGGCCTGTGTTCACTTCTGTCCACTTTTGAATGACCTCCCCCCCCTTTTTTTTTTGGTGTGTGGACGTCCACTTCAGATGTTCTTGACTAAACACATAAGCTTAAATTTTTAACCACCTACTTATACTTAAAACTTAGTTTCGTTCTATACAATACATCATTTGTATATAGATAACTCAATTTAATTATGTTGTGGTGAAGTGGGATGTTATAAATATTTATAGGGGACTTAGTGTACTGACTGAGATCAGCTGTGAAGGTATCTATATCTATTAAGAGTAGTGTATTTTAGATAACCTTACTTGCTACCACATATCTATATATCTCAGTCAGAATTATTCTGGAATAGTGTGATGACTACGTTATGTGTCTAGGGTATGTGTATGATGAAGTGTAAGTCACAACAACAGACAGATAAACAATTTAATTTAATCCACTACTCTTGACAACACTGTGACACTCACATACATATAACACTCTATGAGAATATCTTAAGGAGTCACTGATAACTTTTCAAATAACAATATGTATTCACTGTTATCATAAAGGTATATGTGTCCTGATTCAAATACAAAGGAACCAGGAAACACAATCAATTTTAATTACAAGTATATGTACAGACTTTATCAATATGAATATTGTAGTGACATATATTATTAAAATATCCTATGTGTGTCAGTTGTGTAGTGGTAATATGAGGTAATACTGGTTTTGTTTTGTTCAAGCTCTGTTGGTATTTGTCATCATGACTTCAATAGTTTGTCTTTTGGGACTAGTATTGGAGATGTTCTCAGTTCCTGATATTAAGACAATTAAATTCCCCTCTGAATGTTATTTTTACAAAGTCCTTTCAAGATGAGGGGACATAATGTTGAGCTCAGCTGGCCAAATCAGCTTATCTTGCGTGATGGCGGCAGGGAAGGACTCCTCTGCTCGAATTCTCCTCTGGGCTCTGGAGACACCTCACTGATAGCTAAATGGACCAAGGAGTATGCTGTCCGACTCTGGATTCAGCAAAGCTCTGACCAGGTGCTGCTCAGTACCATCAAGACCACGGTCCCTGAAAACAAGAAGGATGTACCTTCTACTTCATAACTAATTGATACTCTAGTTCTACACTGAGCACAATACAACACAAACATTGAGTTCAGAGCGTTAGGCCAACTGTCAGCTTCATCTGAAATACTTTATACCAGCATTACCCTCCTTAATGGTCACTACGCCTCTGCACTTCCAGCATTATTTCTGTCTAATCAATCATCCAGGTGTCAGTGTACTATTTGGCCATTCCATGCCGTTTTACTTCCCTCCGACACCCTCTGTTCAGGCTGGAGCATTATAGGCTTTATCTCCTGTTTGCCACTGAACTACACATATATATACAGGCATAAATTAACAATTTACATTCAATTTTCATTAAAAGATACTGAATGGTTCAAGCTTACCACAATTTCATGGAAATAAACACAGATACGTTGATTAGCAATGAATTCTGGCACAATTACTGGCACAAATTCCCATCTGCTTATGTTCCAGGCTTTTATTTAACACAAATATGAGCTGGCTTCAACGCACTGTTGCTTTATCAAGATTATTTGCACTAGTGGTCTCGAACTAACGCTCCTAAGTGAGTATATCAGCGAGTCTAGCCAATGAGGCCACGTTTCGACAAGTGTTTGAAAAAATGTTACCTTTTCACGTCTCCCCTAACAACGAAAGATAGTATTTATAGCCCGACCAATCGTGGTTAGTCTTTCATTTGTTGCGCTCCAATCAATTTGGAGTTTACATGGTAGGCTAATTCTGTAACGTAAGATTTTTTTCAAACACGTTATAAAAAAATTTTATGAGCAGAAATGATTCCATGCTGTCAGGCATCCCCACTATTTTATTTTGGGTATAATTTATTAATTCCTGGACTATTTGCGTAACGTTTTACATATTCTTTGTCAGCAAGCCCTAAGGAACCCAAATATCCAAATTTAAAAGAGCTACGTGGCTGCGTTCAAAATATGCATTCCTTCTACCTCCTGTTTCGAAGATGTGCTGTCTGGGTACTGTAATGTTTTCAAACGTAAACCCATCTATTGTTATCTTTCCTAATAAGCGTTTTTTGTGATTTTAAAACCTAACTCTGGGAAGGGTAGTGAATTTTATCACTGTCCGTCTGAAAAAAAGTTAGTGCATGTAGTCTTACACGCGTGATGGCAGCATTTGTGTATCGCGCGAAGCGTGTTTAGTGTTCGGCTTTCTGCCTCTCCCTTCTCGCTATCCTTTTGTCCATCTGTCTTTTGATCTTGGTAACATAGTGTAGAAAAAGACATGAATGGAATTTAAAATTTAGGTCAACTTGCATATTTCAAGGTTTTTCTTAGAAAGGCAGCACATTTTATTGTGTGTTTGGGAAACGCGTGTATGTTGCAGAAGGCCTTTAATATCAACGTGAAACGTTACAATTTGCATACGCAGTAGAAAACAAGGGGATTTCGAGTACAGTCATTGTGACAGCACTGTTCTTTACCATTCTTCTTCCTTTATTTATTATATGTATTTATTAGGCTTTATATTTACTTGATAATTTATATATGTGGATTAGAATATTCCACGACACCTCCCCTCTTAAAACAGACATTATATGTCAGTCCTTTATTCTATATTCACATAGAGAAATTTATTATTATTTCTGGGGTTTACGGTGATTCTCATCACACGGATGGCGGCTTAAAAAATCCGCTCCCAAATTGGTTTTTCCAGATATATACTCAATGCTAAAATTATATGGAGCCAAAAGTAAAGACCATCGGAGTAACCTGGAGTTCTCATGCCTAGCCTGTGCTAGAAACGATAAAGGTTTGTGGTCTGTTTGCAACTTAAATGCCTTCCCATATAGATAAATATTGAATTTCTTTATCGCCCATATTACTGCAAGACATTCTTTTTCGCTAGTTGAGTAGTTGATTTCAGCTTTATTCAACTTTCTGCTAGCATATGCCACTGGGCTTAATTCCCCATCCAATGCATCTGATTTCTGTAGTAGAGTTGCACCTAACCCAATATTACTTGCATCCGTCCTTACTATGAATTCTTGACTTAAGTCAGGTAATTTTAAAATGGGTTTACTTGTGAGCTTTTCCTTCAATTCTTGGTAAGTCATTTCACATTGTGGTGTCCATGTAATGCGATCTGGATGTCCTTTACGTGTCAATTCAGTTAACGGTGCACATATGGAATTAAAGTTTTTGATATACTTCTGGTAGAAACCACATAATGAGACAAAGGATCTCACGTCCTTCTTGGTTTGTGGTCTCGGGGCTTTCTGTAGTTTCTCTAAATTCTTTGGGTCAGGGGTCATGTTTCCCTGATAAACTGTGTGTCCCAAAAATTCCAATTCTTTACATCCAACGCAACATTTAGTTGGTCGGGCTGTTAAATTTGCCTCCCTAAGTCGATTAAACAGCATGTTCAGAGAGTCAATGTGTTCCTCAAATGTTTCTGTTGCTATAAGGATATCATCCATAAAATTTGTTATACAGGGATTATTCAGAGGATCCAATAATTTTCTCATCATTCTAGAGAAGACACTAGGCGCATTCTTCAATCCAAATGGCAATCTATTAAACTCATAGTGTCCTTCTGAGGTACTAAAAGCTAGGTATGGTCTAACCTCAGGCTTCACTGGAATCTGATAGTATCCTTTACTCAGATCCACTTTTGAGAAATATTTAGCTTTATTTAGTCTGGCAAACAGCTGATTTGTATCCGGCAATGGATCCACCTGTCCTTCTGTAATAGCATTCAGTCTCCTGTAATCTATACAGAGTCTATGTTCTCCAGAGGGCTTCCTTAAGAGTACAACACCGGAACTATACGAAGATTCACTGTGCGAAATAATTCCTTCCTTCAACAGATAGTCTATCTCTTCCTTCAAAACTTTCTCCTTAGCAAACGGAATCGAATATGGTTTCATACAGACAGGTGTGGAGTCTATTAGTTTCATATCATATTCCAATAGGTTTGTATGCCCTGGTCGGTCTGTTAACACCTCTGCATGATTATTTAGAACCTGTTGCACTCTCTCTTTCTGAGTTTTCGTTAAATGTGTACTGATTTTCACCTGTGCTGCTGTCTCACAGGGGTGTAATGGATATTCAAATGATGAAAGTGGTTCCTTTTTCATCTCCATGGCGATGGACAAGGTCAACAAGTGTGTCTCTTCCTGATGTTCTCTTTCCAAATATTTCTTCAGGAGATTCACATGATAGATTTTTTCTTTCCCCTTCTTATCTATCTTATAATTTGTTCTAGACACCTTCTCTAGAACTGTATATGGACCCTGCCATCCAATCTGTAACTTATTCTGACTCCCGGGCAAAAGAAGCAGTACCTTCTCTCCCACAGCCAAATCTCTGTCTTTCGCCTTCCTGTTATAATAGGCAGCATGTTTCTTCCTGGCTTGTTTCAAATTTTCATTGGCAAGTTTCCAGCCAGTTTTTAACCGAGTGGTCAGCTCATTCACATATTGGTATGAAGATGTAATGTTTTCCTCTGCCTTTTCATCAGTCCACGTTCTTAACATAGCTTCGAGTGGACCTTTTATTGGCCTTCCAAACAATAAGGTTGCCGGGGCCATACCGGTTGAACTATGGGGTACCTCCCGATAAGCAAAGAGGGCGGCGTGCAGGTACTGGTCCCATGTATCTGGTTTTTCGTGTGCCAACTTTCTCAGGATCGACATCAATGTGCCGTTAAATCTTTCCACTTGGCCGTTCCCTTGGGGATGATACACACTACAATGGAAGTGTTTGGCCTGGAAGATCCTGAAAACTTCTTCCGTTAGTTTCCCCTTGAACTGAGAGCCATTATCAGTCAAGATTTGATTGGGAAAGCCTAACCTTGTGAAAATTGTGAGCAATGCCTCTGCCACATGTTTTGAATCAATCGATGACAGGGCTACTGCCTCTCCCCACATAGAACAAGTGTCCACCAGAGTCAGAATGTAGCTGTTCCTTCTCTTGGTTCGGGTGAGAGGTCCCACAAGATCCACTGCAACTCTCTCAAAGGGTGTTCCCACTATGGGCATTTCCCCCAGAGTTGCTGGTGCAGTCCAATGTTTAGGTGCTACTCGTTGGCACTCTGGACAGGATTTTACATATCGTTTGATATCTTCAGTTATTCCTGGCCAGAAATAGTGACAAGCTATTCGCTGTCCTGTTGCGCTGATTCCCATATGACCACTGAAGGGAATCGCATGCCCTAGTTCCAACACTTTAGTCCTATATGAAGTGGGAAGGACCAGCTGTCCGTGACCATTGGATTCAGATCCAGCCTTCCTATATATCAGTTTATTCTTCATATAAAACTCTCCCTTGCCTGGAGGTGTATGAGATTTGGGCAACTTCTTGAAACATGGCTTGAGTGTTTTGTCCTCAGCCTGTGCCTTCCTCATCTCATCTGGGTGAGTATTTATGGGATTATCCTCCTCCTTCTTTGTCTGTGATCTGGTCTGCACTGTTGCCAATATCACAGGTCTCTTGGGATTCCCCAAGAAGACATATCTACACCCCAATATTAGAGGGTAGATTGGCTCATTTATCACTGCTGCTTTTATGATTCCTTCCACATATCGCGTTTTCACTTTTATTCGGGCGACGGGAAGTGTCATGGTAGCTACATCCTTGGTTGCAGTTTGAATCTCCACTGTTTCCGTGGTGTATTGATCGGCCTGCACCAGGTGAGAACTCACAACGGAATCGTAATCTAAACCGGTATCATATAAACATCTTATAGTGACACCATTACAGATGACATCTTCACACACTGGGGGGTGGTATGGTTCCTGTAATTCTTCAGGTTTGCCCTTCTTTCCTTTTTCCCCGATGTCATAGCAGCAAAATGAGGAGGTTTCCTTCTACAATGGTCAGTGTCATGATTGTTCATCTTACAATTTTTACACCACCTTTTTCCTTGGTTGAAAGATTTTCTTTCATCATATTTCCTTTCATCGAATTGTGGGAATTTATTTTTATTTTCATACCGTGGCCTATCAAATTGGTGCTTACCTTTGTTTTGATCCTTAGGATCAAATTTATTAAAGTTCTGTGGTGCCCTAAAGTTATCCACTTGTTTCTTTTTATTACCTGTTACCTCTGCTTGAGCTGCTTGATACCTTTCAGCAACATTTAGCAACTCACCCAGCCTCTCTGCACCTTGTTCCATGAGAAACTTTCTCAGGTCTGGAGCCATGGACTCTCTTAATTGCTCTATAAGGACCATTTCCTTAAGATCTTGGGTTTTCCCCAGAGAAGTCCATTTCTCCAAGTATGTCTCTATTCGTGCAGAGAACTGGTGATAGGTTTCACCTGACAGTAGTTTAGCATTCCTAAATTTTTTCCTATAAAATTCAGCATTCTTTTCATATCTTAACAAAAGAGCCTGCTTTAGCATATCATAATTTTCCTGATCACCTCTGCTCATTTTTGCAAAAACTTCATAAGCTGCCCCACGAAGTCCCTGAGATAACTTTAAGCTCCACCTTTCTCTCTCTAACCCATATGTGGTAGCTAATAGTTCATATCTATTTATATAGCTCTCAATATCATCGTCTTTCTCAACAAAATGATCTAAATGAAAGTTCATAGCTGAGGTTGAGGCTCCCTGAGTAACCGTAGCATCAGAGGCAAAGGGACTGGCACCATTTTCAGGAGCATGGCCTTGAAACTCAAACTCCCTTAGTCGTAACTCATGTTCCCTTTGTAATCTCTTCTCCTCCTTTTCTGCTTCCCTCTCTGCAGTCAATCTTCTTTCTTCTGCAGCTACTTTCTTCTCTTCTCTTTCTGCAGCCTGTCTTCTTTCCTCGGCTTCCCTTTCTGCAGCTAATCTTTTGTCTTCTCTTTCTGCTTCCAATTTCTTAGCCTCTTTGTCAGCCTCAATCTGCAACCTCTTAGTCTCAGCCTCAGCCTGTAACCTCTTAGTCTCAGCCTCTAACTTTCTTTCGGCCTCTTTTTCTAATCTTCTTTCTTCGCGTTCAATAAATTTGTCACATTCCGTCGTGATATAGGCAACCATAACTTGCCCATCTAATCCTAACTCTTTTGCAGTCTGAACAGCAGCAGATCGAAACTTGGCCAGGTCCGCCATTGTCTATCAGGTAAATTTCTACAATGTCTAACCAACAATTTAATCTCTAAATATATCTAATGGACAACACAGGCACCGTGAGCTCAACCTTATTTAATTCCACCCAAGGATACCTTTTAATTCTTATATTCCCTGAAGTGAATTACCCCCAATATTTTTAATAGGGAAAGATTCAAAATCCCAAGAGCGAGACCCCAATATATGTGGTGAAGTGGGATGTTATAAATATTTATAGGGGACTTAGTGTACTGACTGAGATCAGCTGTGAAGGTATCTATATCTATTAAGAGTAGTGTATTTTAGATAACCTTACTTGCTACCACATATCTATATATCTCAGTCAGAATTATTCTGGAATAGTGTGATGACTACGTTATGTGTCTAGGGTATGTGTATGATGAAGTGTAAGTCACAACAACAGACAGATAAACAATTTAATTTAATCCACTACTCTTGACAACACTGTGACACTCACATACATATAACACTCTATGAGAATATCTTAAGGAGTCACTGATAACTTTTCAAATAACAATATGTATTCACTGTTATCATAAAGGTATATGTGTCCTGATTCAAATACAAAGGAACCAGGAAACACAATCAATTTTAATTACAAGTATATGTACAGACTTTATCAATATGAATATTGTAGTGACATATATTATTAAAATATCCTATGTGTGTCAGTTGTGTAGTGGTAATATGAGGTAATACTGGTTTTGTTTTGTTCAAGCTCTGTTGGTATTTGTCATCATGACTTCAATAGTTTGTCTTTTGGGACTAGTATTGGAGATGTTCTCAGTTCCTGATATTAAGACAATTAAATTCCCCTCTGAATGTTATTTTTACAAAGTCCTTTCAAGATGAGGGGACATAATGTTGAGCTCAGCTGGCCAAATCAGCTTATCTTGCGTGATGGCGGCAGGGAAGGACTCCTCTGCTCGAATTCTCCTCTGGGCTCTGGAGACACCTCACTGATAGCTAAATGGACCAAGGAGTATGCTGTCCGACTCTGGATTCAGCAAAGCTCTGACCAGGTGCTGCTCAGTACCATCAAGACCACGGTCCCTGAAAACAAGAAGGATGTACCTTCTACTTCATAACTAATTGATACTCTAGTTCTACACTGAGCACAATACAACACAAACATTGAGTTCAGAGCGTTAGGCCAACTGTCAGCTTCATCTGAAATACTTTATACCAGCATTACCCTCCTTAATGGTCACTACGCCTCTGCACTTCCAGCATTATTTCTGTCTAATCAATCATCCAGGTGTCAGTGTACTATTTGGCCATTCCATGCCGTTTTACTTCCCTCCGACACCCTCTGTTCAGGCTGGAGCATTATAGGCTTTATCTCCTGTTTGCCACTGAACTACACATATATATATACAGGCATAAATTAACAATTTACATTCAATTTTCATTAAAAGATACTGAATGGTTCAAGCTTACCACAATTTCATGGAAATAAACACAGATACGTTGATTAGCAATGAATTCTGGCACAATTACTGGCACAAATTCCCATCTGCTTATGTTCCAGGCTTTTATTTAACACAAATATGAGCTGGCTTCAACGCACTGTTGCTTTATCAAGATTATTTGCACTAGTGGTCTCGAACTAACGCTCCTAAGTGAGTATATCAGCGAGTCTAGCCAATGAGGCCACGTTTCGACAAGTGTTTGAAAAAATGTTACCTTTTCACGTCTCCCCTAACAACGAAAGATAGTATTTATAGCCCGACCAATCGTGGTTAGTCTTTCATTTGTTGCGCTCCAATCAATTTGGAGTTTACATGGTAGGCTAATTCTGTAACGTAAGATTTTTTTCAAACACGTTATAAAAAAATTTTATGAGCAGAAATGATTCCATGCTGTCAGGCATCCCCACTATTTTATTTTGGGTATAATTTATTAATTCCTGGACTATTTGCGTAACGTTTTACATATTCTTTGTCAGCAAGCCCTAAGGAACCCAAATATCCAAATTTAAAAGAGCTACGTGGCTGCGTTCAAAATATGCAATTCCTTCTACCTCCTGTTTCGAAGATGTGCTGTCTGGGTACTGTAATGTTTTCAAACGTGAACCCATCTATTGTTATCTTTCCTAATAAGCGTTTTTTGTGATTTTAAAACCTAACTCTGGGAAGGGTAGTGAATTTATCACTGTCCGTCTGAAAAAAAGTTAGTGCATGTAGTCTTACACGCGTGATGGCAGCATTTGTGTATCGCGCGAAGCGTGTTTAGTGTTCGGCTTTCTGCCTCTCCCTTCTCGCTATCCTTTTGTCCATCTGTCTTTTGATCTTGGTAACATAGTGTAGAAAAAGACATGAATGGAATTTAAAATTTAGGTCAACTTGCATATTTCAAGGTTTTTCTTAGAAAGGCAGCACATTTTATTGTGTGTTTGGGAAACGCGTGTATGTTGCAGAAGGCCTTTAATATCAACGTGAAACGTTACAATTTGCATACGCAGTAGAAAACAAGGGGATTTCGAGTACAGTCATTGTGACAGCACTGTTCTTTACCATTCTTCTTCCTTTATTTATTATATGTATTTATTAGGCTTTATATTTACTTGATAATTTATATATGTGGATTAGAATATTCCACGACATATGTGAAACACGAGTTACTAAATATTGATTGCACATAACATAATAACATACAAGTCTCAACTGAGTGTTGTGTACAACTGAAACAATTTTAACTTAATATCTTACAGTATGTCACACAAAAAAAAAAAAAAACCAAACAAACAAACACTAAAGCTGTGTAAAAATTTAAATATACAAAAACTATGCATATCATAATACAGTGGGTTTTCTTTCAACTTAAATCCCCCCCCCCCCTTCTCTCTCTCTTTCCCCCACATGTCCACAACTGTCTACTTTTTACATACTCTCTCTCCCCCCTCATGTCCACAGCTGTCTACTTTTTACATACCCCTCCCTCCCGCCTCTCCTGTGAACGTATTTTATGGATAGCCACTGTACATTATGTTAGAAGGAAGTAATCCACTTTCTTAGGTCGTGTTGTGAGAAGAGGAAGGCTGGATTATATCATGACGACACGAAAGATTAAATAAATAAAAATAAAAAAAGAGATGGAGGAGGACAAAGAGAGAAGTTACTGGACAGTTTGACAGCATGGGATGGCAATATAACATAAGTTATAAATAGTACTGTTGACAGGAAGTTGTGGAGATACATGATCTCCTACCCCATGGTTCCCAACCTTTTTATATCTAAGGACCACTTTTCTAACTACATATAAGTTGCGGACCACCAACTTATATTTAATATCGCAATGCCATAAACACTGAACTGTTTTTATTCAATATATTAATAGGCCTGAGTTCAATAACACAAGTTGCTAATTACTTTCTAGACGAAAAGGAAATTGTAAGATACTAGTTATGAAAAATAAAGTATACATACAAATTATTGATTACATACATACTGGTTACATACATATTGGTTAAATACTATATATTCATATAATTCAATGTTTAAAATTACAAAATATTCAATGGGAGCCTTGTGCTTGCATTTCGCTCACTAGATTTTCAATATTAGGCTTCGTAGAAGTTACAGACAGTCTCAAAGCTGGTTCTACTTGCAAACAGTTTCTGTGTTTTGTTTTTTATAGCACTAAAGACGTAGAGAGAATCAGAGCAAAATCAAAGCACTTAATACCAAATCGATAACGCAGCCGCGGGCCACCTGACAATGCACCGCGGATTATGAGTGGTCCGCGGGCCACAGGTTGGGAACCACTGTTCTACGCCATCAGAAGGAGTTTTTGTAACACGGCTGCTAGATATACGTTTTATTAGAATATCACAGGTCACACACACACACACACACACTCCCTACGAATAGAAGTTCTGGGGCAAGCCCACTATTTAGGGTGTGTTTGTATTAATGAATGCCGTTGTGCAGCACGCAATTAACCAGTTCTTAGGTTAACACAGTCTGTGTTGTTCCCCCTACTTCACGGTCAAGACATTTATGCGGATTCGATCAGGGAGTTGTGGAACTTGAGTCACCGTTTAAAGTCGCAAGTATTATTAAATCTCCACCCACTGGCTATAAGTTGAAGTATAAAATATGTGGTTTCCTGTTTCTTCCTCAAGAAGTTACACTTTCATAAATATGTGCTTGCGTAGAGTATAAAGATTGAAGTGGTATGACCAGGGCCGGATTAAGAACTCCGGTGGCCCTTAATAATAATATAATATAATAGCCCCTTCAGTCATAGTTGACTATGGGAATGCGCCCCTGAGGTGACAGCTATCAGCTGCTTATTTTCCTGGAGTTCCTTTCAACGTTTTCTCCTCTCTTCTGCTTGCTGTGAGAGCTTCTTTTCGCCCGATCTGAGGTGGTGCCGTCTACGGCTATTAAATATTTTGTGGCCCCTCTCCAATCTTCTAAAAAGTAAACCTAGAATACAAACTAATGGATTTCAGATAATTGTTTTTTATTAATATATAATAATATGTAAAAAAAAAATGTTCGTTACAACCCCTACATTTTGTTAAAGGTAGTGGGGCCTTTACAAAGAAAATATGAGTGCACTATCGTGCTCGTGCCGTTGCTGTAGAGCTCTGTACGTTTTGACTCCGTTGCTTTTTTCGCCGGGGCCCCTGTAAGCCTTGGACCATACGCCCGTGTCTAGAGGGCCTAACGAATAATCCGGCTCTGGGAATGACACATTCACCAATGTACAGGCTGATTGAAAAGTACCTTCCTATTTTTAAATTGTTATTTCTCCACTTCTGTCCAACTAATTTATGTGACACACACGTCAAGATAAAGGGAATTAACTGCTGGAAAGGTCTTGAAATAATAATTAACATAACAACCAGATCGCAAGGTATTTTATGATTGGACATGCGCCCTAAAATAACCAACGGGAATTGTGTCTATGTTGAACGGGGCGTGCCTCACCAAAACGAGGCAAAACTCCTATTTAAAAAAAAAGGCCTTGAGCTGATGGCACGGGATGGGGCGGCTTGGCGTAAGTTTGTTGAAGGCCTATGTTCCTTGGGGAGTTTAGAGATGATGATGATGATAAAAAAAAACTAGTTAAAAAAACGTCTCAACAAGGCGGTTTCCTTTGGCATGTCTCTTCACGTCTTAACGTAAATGAAATACTGTAGTTCTATTCTCAGACGTGACCCACTTTCCTGGCGTAGTTGCTGTATCTAGTTCTGCATCACGTCACACATGTCTTCTAATTCAGTCGTTGTCTCCTGTCACACCCTGTCATGTTTCTTACCTCAACGCACACCGTCAGGGATATCCCGTATACCCCATTCATGTTTAATATCTTCTGTCGATGTCGCTATGTGCTCACTGGATAGGCTGTTTACTCCTGGTTGTATCCATTCTGTCGACTTTGGGCCGTTGTGAAAGTAACAGTTTTGTTGTATATAAACGTGGTTTGGATTCATTGCACACGGACAACCCCATCACTGCTCCGATCTCCTTCCTTAGGTCGGAGTGGCTAAGAGGTATGGTGTCCGCCTCGAGCTCTAGAGGTACCGGGTTCGATTTTCCCAGTTGAGGGAAAATAATTTATGGAATTTTTTTTTTCATAACCAGTGGTCCTAATGATGTCATACTCCCCCCTGGTCTCCTGGGTAGTGAGATCGGATGCCTAGCCTTCTAGGATAAGGGCGAAAAAATTGGAGGTCCCGTGTGCAAGTTGCGCACGTTAAAAATCCCTCGGCAGTTGGAAATCGTAAAGCGTAATCAGGCCGCTGCCCTAGCAAAATTTAAAAATTAGAAACTTACCAACCAAAAAAATATTTATAGAATGTGTGATTCCTATATACGCACAATGGGATTCTCGCCGGTGCTACGGAGTTCGTGCACTGTGCTGAGATCCTCCTTGTGGGATCTAAGGGAGGAGATCGGAGCACTGATGGAGTAGTCCGTGTGCAATGATGATAGTCCTTAAACCAAATCAAACCAAACCTTCCTTAGATCATGCAAGGAAGATCTAAGCACTCCGTAGCGCCGGCAAGGATCCTAATGTATGTATATAGGAATCACACATTCTATAAATATCTATGTGGCAGGTAGGTTTTCATAATTTTGTAAATTTTGCCAGGGCAGCAGCAACTCTTGACGATTTCCAAACGGCGATGGATTTTTTAACGTGCACAACTTGAACACGGCACCTCCTGTTTTTCGCCCTTATCCAAGAAGGCTAGGCATCCAGTCTCACTACACAGGAGATCAGGGGTGGGGGGGGGGGGGGGGGGGATCCCCCCAAAAGGCCCCCGGGTTCTGAAATAAATGCCCATCAAAAATATTCCCTGTATTGGGAAACAACCCCGTCCCTTTAGAATTAGAGGCGAATGCCATACCCCTTAGCCACAAGATGCACAAATAAGGTCCGTTCCTATAAGTGGAGTTCTAATCATATTCCTTACTCTGGCTGGCTGGTTGTCTTCATGACGAGGTGAATTTCACAGTGCTCTAAACCGGCGAAAGTGTCAGATTATGTTGCAACTTTCGTCCCACGCACATAGCTGTTACTATCTGACCAGGCTCCAATCAGAAGTGTTGTTTGTAACATCTAGAATTGCCCAGCTAATTGTATTCAATCATGCGTGTTATGATAGGGTTTATCCCAACAACTTCCTCAAAGGAAAATTCTGCGTGATTTTTTAAGTCACTTTCCTTATAAGGAATTGTTATTTCCGTCGGTTATCGTTTCTGTTTACACTCACGGCTTCCTCCATTATCACAAATAATGTCTACCTGGAAACTTATTACAACATTCCGTATTTCAGGTGCGTGTCTGTAAAAGGTCACGACCTGGGTAATTTACTGCTCTGTACCTGTGCAAACAAACATTCATCGTGTGACCGTCTGGGTTGTGTTCTCTCTACGAGAGAAATTCGGAAGCGCGCCAATGTCTGGTACACCAGAATTTTATCAACATGACTGTCGGTCAGTATTACATCACCTGTCTACTATCTCAGCAGGGATGATCAGGTAAACAGACATGACGAATTATTACAGGAAGAAGTGTAAACAAGTGACTAGGCACGTATTTCTGTGCTCCGGAAATGAGAAATAAGTAAGAGAGAGAGAGAGAGAGAGAGAGAGAACGAAAAGAGGAGCGAATAATAACGTCACAAGGTTGTACATGGGGCTGGGAACCTCATGACGTAAAACTAATTGCTTGATGCAAGTTTCGTGCGGGACCAGCTACAGTGGTGTCTTAACCTTCTTCTTTGATCCATAGCCGCCGACCGTCGAAGCAGTCAGGGGCCATCACGCCTGGTGGCGTCTTGTAGAGCAGCCACAAATTGAAAGGAAAACGATGATCATGGTGATGATGATGCGGATCAGCATTAGTCTCTCATCTCTCATACTATCTTTCTCCTAGTCTGTCCTTTACTTTACTCGTTTTCTTTAACAACCTCGTCTCCAAAATCTTTATACATTTCACTCAATGTTGTCCCTATCTCCTACCTTCTTTTTTTTTTTTTTTTTTTTTTGAGCTCTTACTCGATGTTTCGAGCGTCCGATTGTCTGAGTAGTCAGAGCGCCGGTCTCCCGCGGCAAAGGTGCTGGGTTAGATTCACGGTATCGACACGCTTCAGTCTACCGAGCTGTAAATGGGTACCTGACTTTACACATGAGTAAGGAGGGAAAAGGCAGCGAGGAAGGGAACTGGTCACCCCCACACCTCTCGGACGGTGGACCTAGTATAGTGAAGTCTCTAACATCACTACCCTTCAGCAGTATCGGGGCTACCTTTAACTTTTTACCTTGTACTCGTTGTTTCACCTTACCTTCCATCGTTCATGTCACTCTCCCTCGCTCAGAATTTCCCATCGTCTGACAACTTTCACGACCCCATTCTTCTGCTAACGCTACCCGCCTTTCTTACTCACCCTACCATCTTACTCTTCTCCTCTCTTTTATATCCTCCGTCACTTTCACTCAGGTCCGTCCTTCTCTCACTCAAAGACAACAAACCCTCCCCCATCCACCCTCCATATCTTAGAATGTACATATGTTTGTGTATAGGTAATCTACATAAGTTTCATGTGTTTATGTACTTCTTATAAGTTACATACAGTTTTCATGTGTTTATATACTTTGTTATAAGTTGCATACACTTTTCAAATGTTTATATACTATGTTATAGGTTACATAAAGTTTTCATATGTTTATATACTTGGTAAAAGTTACATACACTTTTCACATATATATTTTTTTTAAATGAAAAATATTCCGTTCAACCTCTGGTGGGTTATAATTAAGATATATATTGTTTTCAATTCCAAATAATTTGAATAATTTTATTTGGAATTGAAAACATTATATATATCTTAATTATAACCCATCAGAGGTTGAACGGGATATTCCTCATTAAAAAATATATGAAAAGTGTATGTAGTATTTAGCAATGTTTATATACTGGGTATAGGTTTATAATATACACTTTTTCATGTTTATATACTGGGAATAGATTATAATATACACTTTTCAAATGTTTATATACTGGGTATATAGGTTGTAACATGTACGTTTCGTATGTTTATATACTGGGTGTAGGTTATAATGTATACTTTTAATATGTTTTTATATACTATGGCGTACTAAGCGGGTGTGATGGAACGGGTTCGCCCAGGGTGACAGCCAGACACGAGGTGCCACATGACACTATTATGACAGTACTATAACGTTTAAAAATCTACTTGCAAGCATCGTGTACTTTTATGTGTTTTATGGGGTGGGGGGGGGGGGGAGGGCCTAACGAATGATCCCCCCCGGGGGCCAAATACTGGTGCCAAGTACGCCCCTGTTTTTGGGTATTGGTTCTAATATATACGTTTAACTTATTTATATACTGAGTAAAGGTTATACTATACACGTTTCATATGTCAATATTAACTGGATATAAGTTACAATAGATGTTACTCGACTGATTCTAAAAGCTTAGTTTCCACTGTGCCATGTGAACAAATTGGAACAACTGTGCAGCCTTTGAATACAACTACACGGGAGGACATTTCTGTTTGCCATTCAGACGTTCTGTGTTAAGGGGCTACTTGCGAGGAGTGTCGAGCGCGTTTATTCTGTACAAGTGTGAGATAACTACGAGCAGGTTCTGTTCGTTGACCTTGGTCGTTACGGCTAATGTTAACACTTGTTCGATGCGTTATAGCCAGCGTTGCCACTCCGAGGTGGATTCACCTAGATCTAGGTTTTTTTTTTTTTGGTCCTGTCTAGTGTCGTTTTCCTTTATTAGTTGAAGAACACCACCTAGATTTCGCTTAAAGTAGCTCAGATTCACTCAAAGTAGCCCAAGAAACAGCCTAAGGTAGCCAGGGCGCCGAAATCTAGGTTTTTTTTTTCTTTCTTCAAACTTCAGAGTGGCATCACTGGTTATAGCTCACGCTTCTATCCCAGGCCTGTAAGCTTGACCTTATCCTGAAACAAAGGCGCACGTTCCTTTATGATATCATTCCGCTGATATCAGGCACTTGATTTATGCCCGTTGCACAGTTCTTGCGTTCACACATTTTTGGCTGTTCCCAGCTGCTTAAACACACTTCCTTTAAAGTAAGAACTCGATTTTTCTTTTCAACAAACTGAAAATTGGACAGACAGATATATATCCATGTGGGCAGGGACAAACAGGACAGATATATGTCCATGTGGGCAGGACAAACAGACAGATATATGTCCATGTGGGCAGGACAAACAGACAGATATATGTCCATGTGGGCAGGGACAAAAACAGACAGATATATGTCCATGTTGGGGCAGGACAAAACAGACAGTAGAACATGCACTCTAAACTGTCGACTCCACGAGAGGAGCAGGGTGGCAGCGTGACATAGTCGAATCCAGCTGAGGAAGAAAAACTGTGTTTAGTGGGTGACGAGAGAAGCCTGAGGCGGACCGCCAGCTTTCTAAGAGAGGTAGATGTGGTTACTTGAGAACGAACGGCGACGAGAAGAAGAAGATTCATCTGACCCACTTTCTTCGCCATTTCCCACACTTTTGGCCGTTTACGGATCAGGGGAAAGGACCTCTCAAGGCCTCTTGTATGAGAAAGCCCGGCACTTAATCTATTCTTCTGTTCATTGTTTACTCATTATGGGACTACCACTGTATCTGGTCCACTCACAAGAGGCCTGTCACCTAAACATTCATGGACTCTTGCAACTTTTTTTTTTTTTATGTAGCAGAGATTTTTTTTTTTTAAACCATTAATAGTGTCAGTCCTACACAACTAGAGATGGCTACTATGTTGTGTTGTGTCGAAACAATGCTTCGAAACACGCGCTGAGTCCGAAAGTTCCTCGAAACACACACTGCTTCTTGTTTCGATACAGTTTCAGTTTCATGTCTGCCTCGCTGTTTTGCAAAAAGAGGCACACTGTCTCACTGTCTCACCTTCCGTGGGCCTTTCTAAAATTTGAGTCAAGCGTCAGGGACATTAGTCTTCATAGATAGTATGGAAGATCAAACATGTCATATTATTCAGGGATGTGTTATGATGACTTGATTTTACAAGTGATATTATTTTTGCTGAGAAGTTATAGACACAGGAAATTGTCTCCTTCTTCCGTGCGCATCGTCAGTGCTGCAGTTGTCAATGTTTTAGGCACTATGTTAAAGTTGAAAATGTCCGTGTGTTCGTATAAATGTAATGGACACTTTATTAGCTCTGCTGATATCTGTGTACTTGGTGTGGATTTGAATCATTGTCTACCAAAACTAGCTTACTCTAGTTTGATATCATGTGTTATTATTACTGTTATTATTATTGTTGTTTTTTTATTATTTTCACATATACTGCAGCTATCATCATATATCTCCGTTTTATTTCATCATAATGAAAGACGTGTAAAAAACTATTGAATTGTGGTCACACGAAACGCCATAGATTTCATGTATACTGTCTATTGCTAGAGACTTGTCCCGACACGGGCAAAAGTACCGTTGTGTCGAAACAGTGTGTCGATACAGTTTAAATCACTGTGCCGAATGTCTCGAAACAGCGGAGTGTGTCGATTTGCCCATCTCTACTACACACAGCCTCATATTATTCGTCTCTTAAATAATGTTACGTCTCTTTTTGCGCACCGCGATGCGTTCATTAGTGAAACATTGCTGTGCTCAAATTGGAGTACCCCGCACTTGAACGGAGCGCTACTGTATTAAAATGACGTCACATGAAATAATTATGCAGACGCGCGCGCAGAGCAGAAGTGGTTAACGTTTGCTAAGGGACTTTTGACTGTCCTCGAGGTGTGCAAGACGCGTGTGTGTGAGCTCTTGCTCCAATGTCTAGTATCCGCTGATTGTATAATACTTTAACAGAAGATATTTGGTGTGATGCATGCCAGAGATTCATTTTTGTGAACTGCCAGAGAAAGTATGATGACATTCTTTGATTAATATTTGACAGTCAGGATTCAAAAATAAATCGTGTCTCGGACAAAGGACTTGATGACGGCAATATTGCCTATACTGCATGTCAAAGAATAGCCAGTGTGTGGTTGGCCTGTTTAAAGATAATCGTATTACATATTTGAACATTGTGGAGCTTGTTAGAAGTACTGTCAATAAATTATATGAATAGTTTAAGCCTGAGATGCCTTGCTTCTACCAATTACAAATTTCTGTTGTTAAAATGTTAAAGCGTTGAGCATCTAGACACTCATCTACAACACTGCCACCTCAAATTATAATACGTTACTAAAGATGGGAATGCAACATCTCTGTTTTACTCGTTATGGTGCATTGGGGACTAGCCATTATGGTGCATGGGACTACTTGACCAATTATTGGTGCATGGGCTCTACCATTATGGTGCATGGGACTACCATTTATGGGTATGGGACCCCACCACTATGGGCTCGTGGGACTACCTTATGGTAACATGGGACTACCACCATGGTGCATGGGACTACCATTATGGTGCATGGGACTACCACTATGGATGCAATGGGACCTACCATTAGCCCATGGTGCATGGGACTACCACCATGGTGCACATGGGACTACCATTATGGTGCATGGGACTACCACTATGGTGCATGGGACTACCATTATGGTGCATGGGACTACCACTATGGTGCATGGGACTACCATTATGGTGCATGGGACTACCACCATGGTGCATGGGACTACCATTATGGTGCATGGGACTACCACTATGGTGCATGGGACTACCACTATGGTGCATGGGACTACCACTATGGTGCATGGGACTACCATTATGGTGCATGGGACTACCATTATGGTACAGCTGATGCACTCGCATGCAGCCTGTACCTAAACATTCATGGACTCGTCCAGAGGACGTTTGGGTAGCAGTCTGTTCTAACATAACAGTGTCAGTCCCCCACACACACACCAGCCTCGTTTTATTCGTCTCTTACGAGGTGCCCGGGGCGACAGTAGCTTTGATCTTTCTTTATGTCCTTAGAGAAACCGTGGGGGGCATACACGTGACCCTAAATCCATTACACTCACATCATTCTTCTCCTCCTGATTCCCCTTCTCCACCTTCTTGTTCTCACCCGTCTCCGCCTTCTTCTTCTCCTTCTCATTCTTCTTCTCCTTCTCATCCCCCTTCTCATCATTCTTCTCTTCTCCTTCTCATCTTCCTCCTCCTCCTTCTCCTCATTCTTCTCCTCCTCCTCCTCATCATCTTCCTTCTTCTCCTTCTTCATCATCTTCCTCCTTCTTCTTCCTCTTCCTCTCCTCCCTCCTCCTTCTTGTTCAGGGGTGAGGAGGTGCAAGTAGTTAGCTTTGCCCAAAGCAAAATAGCTTAGTACCTGCTCTAGGTAAAAATCGATCACTTCTGTTGTCTAGTTTACTCATTCTTAATTTCATGCGAGTGCATGCAAAGGGTTTCCCTCTTTATTTATTTCTTTCTTCCTTTCTTCGTCTCGTCAGTCACACCACTGGGATCTTCACCCGAACCCATGCTCATAGTATTTTGTTCATATTTCTTATTACTGTCTCCAGTACCCTACTGTATGGCTCTGACACTTGGATAACAGCTACGGTAATATCCAGGAAGTTACACGGTTTCATTGTATGTATGCAGTGGTGTAACAATAACAGTTGCTAGAAATGTCGGTCGGATTGTGTGTGCATACACACGCTTCTCAATATGACATGTGGGTCAGGGGAAGTTAGAATACAGGGTTAGCCATAAGTCGCTTAGCCTTTCTAATTATTATGTGTGAAGAAATAAGTAGTAGATGATTCTAGTAATTTTGTGTGTGTGTGCAGGATGCTTTAACCTTACAAGTAAACCATGTCTACCTCTCCTAATTCTTTCTTTCTTTCTTCATTCGTCTTTTTTCTTTCTTTTCTTCATTCTGTCAATCTTTCTTTCTTTCTTCATTCTGTCTTTATTTATTTCTGTCTTTATTTTCTGTCTTCATTCTGCCTTTTTTCTTTCTTTCTTCATTTCTATCAGTTTGTCTTTCTATCATTCTTCTTTGTCTTGTCTTTCTTCATTCTGTCTTTCTTTCTGTTCTGGGTATTATCCCCTTATTGTCAGCAATTGTCTTGAAGAAAAATTCCCTAACAGTTTTGAATTGGAAAAACGGGCAAAGTCGATTGGTTTAGCGTAATATTTATTTAACTCCAACAAATTATTTTTTATGAGGATATTTTAAGCGCAAAGTATATGGTCGAAAATCTTCAACCTTAGAGCAGAGTTTCTTGTGGTCCACGGATGACAAGAACCAGGCAAGTACCAGTGGAACAAGAGATGTGAGGACTACGCTGGCAATGGATTGGACACACATTGAGGAAACCTGTTGACAACATTACAAGGCAGTCCTTGTTCAGGAATCCACAGGGAAAGAGAGGCAGAGGTAGACCCAGAAAAAAAACATGAAGAGAACTGGAGACAGAGGTGAAAATGATGAGGGAAACGTGGAAAGAAGTTGAGCTGATGGCGCGTGAAACGAGGACTTGACATGTGGAAGGCCTATGCTCCTAGGGGAGCTAAAGGGTATTGATTGATTGATCTCATGGAGTTTAGCGCTTAGCATAAGATCGAATTTTTAAAGCGTGTAACAGTCAAATAGTATAAAATAAAAACACCGTTATGTCGAAAAAGCGCAAATCGAACAGCGTAAGACCGGGGTGTTGCTGTATGTCCTATATAGTTCCCCGGGATGTCTCAGAGGCTTTGGTGCAGACTTCCTACAAATGGTCAACTGTAGTGATGATTCCATGCTCCACGAGGAGCAAAAAGGAAAAAAAAATATATATATAGTGAAGGTTAAAACAAAAAAAAAAAAGTAATTATTAAATCACTGTATCGAAGTAGACTGCCCCAGTTGTGCGCCGCATGTGCTGTGGTCCAGTATGTCATGTATTTCCGTGTGTTTAGCTGGATAGACACCTGTATAGTCTTAACAGGTTAAACTTGGCACTTAATCACCTCACAAGCGGTTAAAATTGGCAGAAAACATATACGGAGAAAATACGAACAAAGGAAATACATTGTGTTTACGAGTCATTTCGATTTTCAACAAAATCCTTGGCATTGGAATTTTGTTTTCTTCCAGTTTCCTAGGGTTTCCAGGCTGCTGGAATGTTGTTTTCCATGTGTTTGATGTGCAATGAAAGCACGTGCCGACATTGGGCTAAATTTGTTTCACCTTTTAAGAAAAGGAGAGTGGAATACATACAGCGGCGGATTGTCAGTATGTGCTGGCAGAGATGCAGGACCCGCTGATTTATAAAAATTAGAATTTGATGTTTGTACTTGTGTGCTTGCTTCAGACTTTGAGTTAGGGAAGGAAAAGGCAGACAGGGAGGGAACTGGTTACTTCTGCTTCTCGATGCCGGATCTAGTATGGTGAAGTCTTTTAAGACTTCACTCCCCTTGCGGCAGTTTCTACTATAGGACTTCCTTTATCTATTTACTTATGTGCTTAAACGTCTTAACACTTATTACATAGGTTCTGAAAATGAGAGGAAAGGCGGAGGAAAACAATAGGAGGGATGAGTCGCGCCTCCAAGGGCACATTAAGGATTTTTGGTAGGGACTTGGAGGGATAAAATGAAGAAAATAAAGTCTAACACGACACTTTTCGTTTGGATGGCTGGTTTTCTGTTTGGACCACCAGGTAACGCTCCGCTAACCCCCCGCCCCCAAATATAATTTCAACCTTTGATGGGTTATAATTAAGATATATAATGTCTCTAATAGCAGATAGTCGGCGTCTGTGGCCTAATGGATATGAACGCAGTTTCATAATCCAGATATACCAGGTTCCGAAACCTGCTGCAGGCGGTTTGGTAGCAGATCGCTTTGTGTGGATTTTTAACAATGGTATAAGCGCCGTACCGTTCAGAAAGCAATGGCAAACTACTGAATGAAAAAAAATTGCCTAGAAAAATCACAAACAGCCAATAAAAGCTGGGGTGGATTGCCACGTCCTGTTAAGGATAAGCAACTAACTTTTTTTAAAAATACCAGATAATATGTTCAGTTACCAATCATTCGTGTAAAGTAATCTGTTCAAATTCGTTTTTATGATGTAAACAGCAAGACACATCTTGCATTATTTGCAATTAGGTATGTTTGTCTATTAATATACGTGTGTAGTCATTGTGTTGAGATTTGAGTGCTTCATTTGTTGTTTACTGGGAGAAGGGACTTTGATTACATAGGTTGACCAGTTCCCTTCCTCGTTGCTTTTGCCTTCCATAGCGCAAGAGCAGTCAGGTACCCATTTACAGCTGGTTGGATCTTGACGTTACCAAGTTTCGAACTCCTGAACCCGGTAAATAAGTCGCGAAAGGCAAGCGCTTTAACCATTCTGCCAATCGGACGCCCTGTTAACATAGTTTAAGAAAGGCAGATCACACTGCCGTCAAGAGGTTCCCAGCTTTCGATAACTTTCCGTGAACTCATTGCTTTTCAACTGTGGGGTTTTGCGGATCACTGTTTGAGAAGCTTTAATAATATAGAAGCTTGCCACTTGGAGATGTAGGAAATACAACAGGTAGCTACTTCTCAACTTTGGGGTTTTGCGGATCACTGCCTGAGAAGCTTTAATATAGAGGCTAGCCAGTTTGGAGATGTAGGGAATACAACAGACTGTGATCATAACGAACACATAGTCTTAACTTTATGTGTTGTTCGCACTATCTGTCACCCCTACAGCTTCCTGCCGGACATAGCTAGTCAATAACCGGACGAAGACTGCACGTGGCATATTTGTATTTCCTGGTTGATGTATTACGTGTGTTGTTTTCTAGATATTATCTCAATCTGCTTTACCTCAGCGGGCTTCTTATCTTCCTGTACCTTTTTGTTTTACTTCCTGTACCTTCTTTGTTTTACTTCCTGTGATCACCTGTGGATTTATCTTATGGCCGTTCTGAAAAAAGAAGACCAGGTGGGGGTTTAAACTTTATGTAAGTATTAAAAAGTAGCCCCCCCCCCCCCCCTTCCACACACACACATATACACCCACCTAACGAATGGCTTCTCTGATGAAAGAGTCCAGTACAGTGTTTTTAGCATGCGATCCATGGGTCCTATGGGGGTCCGTGAATGACTTCGGTGGGGTCCGTGTACATAGCTTAAAAATGTGAATTTTATTCTTACCAAAGTTTGTATTCGGGTAGTTATCATAGATTTTTGTATTTAAAGAAATATATATACACAGTGCCAGGAGGAAGACAGCCGATAGAATAGTATGGCGCTCTCTCTTACAAACCTCTACACCTCACGGTAGAAGAGGAACGACTAAGTAAGTGTATACTGTTTTTATATTTCAGTATGACGATATGTCAGCGTAACGATTTTTATTAGCAATAAAATGTATTATTTGTATGTAAAATGTTTAATAATGCATTTATGTACATCTTTTTTAAGATGGGGTCCGTAGCCTTCAGAAGACGACCCAAGGGGTCCGTGACAAGTGATAGGTGATCAGAATCGACATCACTGTACTCTGGGTAAACCCATAGGTGCTCACTCCCTCAGCTAATGTCGAAGAGTATGAATGCTGATTGTTCCTGTTGCGCGCTGGTTGTTAACAAGTCAGAGAAGCACCTCTCATACGTCCATCCCTGCTAGTCTTACGTTGATGCACCTCTCATACGTCCATCCCTGCTAGTCTTACGTTGATGCACCTCTCGTACGTCCATCCCTGCTAGTCTTACGTTGATGCACCTCTCGTACGTCCATCCCTGCTAGTCTTATGTTGATGCACCTCTCGTACGTCCATCCCTGCTAGTCTTACGGTGATGCACCTCTCGTACGTCCATCCCTGCTAGTCTTACGTTGATGCACCTCTCGTACGTCCATCCCTGCTAGTCTTACGTTGGATGCACCTCTCGTACGTCCATCCCTGCTAGTCTTACGTTGATGCACCTCTCGTACGTCCATCCCTGCTAGTCTTACGTTGATGCACCTCTCGTACGTCCATCCCTGCTAGTCTTACGTTGATGCACCTCTCGTACGTCCATCCCTGCTAGTCTTACGTTGATGCACCTCTCGTACGTCCATCCCTGCTAGTCTTACGTTGATGCACCTCTCGTACGTCCATCCCTGCTAGTCTTACGTTGATGCACCTCTCGTACGTCCATCCCTGCTAGTCTTACGTTTGATGCACCTCTCGTACGTCCATCCCTGCTAGTCTTACGTTGGATGCACCTCTCGTACGTCCATCCCTGCTAGTCTTACGTTGATGCACCTCTCGTACGTCCATCCCTGCTAGTCTTACGTTGATGCACCTCTCGTACGTCCATCCCTGCTAGTCTTACGTTGATGCACCTCTCGTACGTTGATGCACCTCTCGTACGTCCATCCCTGCTAGTCTTATGTTGATGCACCTCTCGTACGTCCATCCCTGCTAGTCTTACGTTTGATGCACCTCTCGTACGTCCATCCCTGCTAGTCTTACGTTGATGCACCTCTCGTACGTCCATCCCTGCTAGTCTTACGTTGATGCACCTTTCGTACGTCCATCCCTGCTAGTCTTACGTTGATGCACCTCTCGTACGTCCATCCCTGCTAGTCTTACGTTGATGCACCTCTCGTACGTCCATCCCTGCTAGTCTTACGTTGATGCACCTCTCGTACGTCCATCCCTGCTAGTCTTACGTTGATCCACCTCTCGTACGTCCATCCCTGCTAGTCTTACGTTGATGCACCTCTCGTACGTCCATCCCTGCTAGTCTTACGTTGATGCACCTCTCGTACGTCCATCCCTGCTAGTCTTACGTTGGATGCACCTCACGTACGTCCATCCCTGCTAGTCTTACGTTGATGCACCTCTGGTACGTTGATGCACCTCTCGTACGTCCATCCCTGCTAGTCTTACGTTGATGCACCTCTCGTACGTCCATCCCTGCTAGTCTTATGTTGATGCACCTCTCGTACGTCCATCCCTGCTAGTCTTACGTTTGATGCACCTCTCGTACGTCCATCCCTGCTAGTCTTACGTTGATGCACCTCTCGTACGTCCATCCCTGCTAGTCTTACGTTGATGCACCTTTCGTACGTCCATCCCTGCTAGTCTTACGTTGATGCACCTCTCGTACGTCCATCCCTGCTAGTCTTACGTTGATGCACCTCTCGTACGTCCATCCCTGCTAGTCTTACGTTTGATGCCACATTCCAGGAATCTTAGCCTTGTTTTATCAACGCGTGCAGTGTCGTTCTCTAATAGGCGATCATTAATTGTTCTTAGTATTGCTCCTTTATCTAGTGTCCCCAATACGGATGCTGTCTAAGCTGTTCTGCCAGCTCTCTCGTTGCCGCGTACCCCTGCATGACCAGGGCAGAAGATCCACGCCAGTTCCAGAAGAGTCGACCTCCTAGTACGCCTAATGGTTAAACCAACCCTGATAACAGCTGTACGACTTTTTGAGCTGTACTGAACTAGAGGCTGGCTGCCTTTTGGCTTCTCTTCCACATTTCTTCTCTGGGTTCTTCATTGCCTCCACATTATTCTTTTTCCCTGTGGGCTTCGGTCAGTGGCATATCTGGCTACAATGGTCGATTGTCTCATTTTGGTTAGTCATATCCATTGCCATGTGGCCGTTGGTAATGGCTATCTACTAAACCCTACTTGTACCTTGTGTTGATCGTATAGTGGGTTCGTATCTCTACCCTAAACAGTAGGTAGCTTTTAATTTGATGGTGTTAAAATGACCTCTTGCTCACAGACGACAAACAGTTCACGATTGACAAGTGATGAATAATCTCAATGGTCGATGATTAACTTCACTCTAACAGCAGTAGCAGATCAACGTTGAACTTTATTTACATAAAATAAAGTAAAGAATGTGAAATGATTAGCACAACCTTCCCATGAGGTTGGCCGATTGTTACAGCAACAATTTCAAATCAATTATTTATACAAATGTCTTTCTCTCTTGTTCACTCTTGCTGCTTCAGTACTTCTAGTTGTCTTTTATTAGTTAGGGTGGTCATAACTTGAAAACTACTGCTGTCGATATTTTCCGCCTTCTAAATTCTTCATGTGTAACCATTGTCCTTCAACTTTGTTCTGATATACTTCTTTTGTTTCAGCTTATTTTCTGTTGTCTTTACTTGGTGTATCTTAGAGAAACTGACCTACCGCCAGGGTTGTTGGTTTATCAAGCTACTATTCTGCTCGCTGATTTGTCACTTGTCTACCATTCTGCCCTACCAGTAATAGACTCGTAAATGTTCAACGTACCTGGTTTGTTTCGAAAACACACATTTTCTTGTACTGGCAACACTGGCATTCTTGTCCACAGAATCAATATAACTAACTGTCATAGTGGCGTACAAGCGATTGAGCGTCTAGACGATAGTTTCATATTTCTGTCACCAAAGAAAACAACCAAACTCTTGGCATATCGTCCGATAATAACTCTCAATTCAGCTTGCCACTTCTAAATCACTTTAACACACTTGGGAGAGAACCCAAACTAGCTCTTAACGTTATCACGTTTCGGATCTGACTGATTTAATTTTAACATTCGATTTACCACAACGACTATTTCTGAATCTTCTAGAACAAAACTGTCTCACCACAATTCACCCGAACCCGTTAATTTACAATCTCTAAACCGAGTTCAGTTAACAAAACAAAACTTGACTCAGCATTTTTCTCTCAAGGGACGTAAAACACTACTCCAGACTGCTCCCTGAATGTATTTTGGATTATTTTCCTTTGACTTCAAATCTAAGTTTAATTGTAAAAGTCGATCTCATAACAATATAATTGTCGTGGAATATTCTAATCCACATATATAAATTATCAAGTAAATATAAAGCCTAATAAATACATATAATAAATAAAGGAAGAAGAATGGTAAATAACAGTGCTGTCACAAAGAATGTACTCGAAATCCCCCTTGTTTTCTGCTTCGTCTGCAAATTGTAACGCTTTCACGTTGATAGTAAAAGCTTACTGTATTATACCCTCTTTCTTCAATGAAACGTGTGCTGTAT
The DNA here is from genome assembly GCA_024509875.1 of Oreohelix idahoensis. Classification (NCBI taxonomy): domain Eukaryota; kingdom Metazoa; phylum Mollusca; class Gastropoda; order Stylommatophora; family Oreohelicidae; genus Oreohelix; species Oreohelix idahoensis. Next base: position 128,483 of record JAMPIV010009400.1, on the reverse strand, counting down.
TTCTTGGAAAAACATTGAGAGGCAGACTGCCAATAGATGGGTTTACGGTTGAAAAACATAACAGTACCCAGACAGCACATCTTCGAAACAGGAGGTAGAAAATACATATTTTGAACGCAGCCACGTAGCTCTTTTAAATTTGGATATTTGGGTTCCTTAGGGCTTGCTGACAAAGAATATGTAAAACGTTACGCAAATAGTCCAGGAATTAATAAATTATAACCAAAATAAAATAGTGGGGATGCCTGACAACACAAAATCATTTCTGCTCATAAAATTTTTTATAACGTGTTTGAAAAAAAACCTTACGTTACATAAATAGCCTACCATGTAAACTCCAAATTGATTGGAGCGCAACAAATGAAAAACTAACCACGATTGGTCGGGCTATAAATACTATCTTGGTTGTTAGGGAGACGTAGAAAGGTAACATTTTTTCAAACACTTGTCGAAACGTGGCCTCATTGGCTAGACTCGCTGATATACTCACTTAGGAGCGTTAGTTCGAGACCACTAGTGCAAATAAGCTTGATAAAGCGACAGTGCGTTGAAGCCAGCTCACATTTTTGCTAAAATAAAAGCCTGGAACATAAGCAGATGGGAATTTGTGCCAGTAATTGTGCCAGAATTCATTGCTAATCAACGTATCTGTGTTTATTTCCATGAAATTGTGGTAAGCTTGAACCATTCAGTATCTTTTAATGAAAATTGAATGTAAATTGTTAATTTATGCCTGTATATATATGTGTAGTTCAGTGGCAAACAGGAGATAAAGCCTATAATGCTCCAGCCTGAACAGAGGGTGTCGGAGGGAAGTAAAACGGCATGGAATGGCCAAATAGTACACTGACACCTGGATGATTGACTAGAAAGAAATAATGCTGGAAGTGCAGAGGCGTGGTAACCATTAAGGAGGTAAATACTGGTATAAAGTATTTCAGATGAAGCTGACAGTTGGCCTAACGCTCTGAACTCAATGTTTGTGTTGTATTGTGCTCAGTGTAGAACTAGAGTATCAATTAGTTATGAAGTAGAAGGTACATCCTTCTTGTTTTCAGGGACCGTGGTCTTTATGGTACTGAGCAGCACCTGGTCAGAGCTTTGCTGAATCCAGAGTCGGACAGCATACTCCTTGGTCCATTTAGCTATCAGTGAGGTGTCTCCAGAGCCCAGGGGAGAATTCGAGCAGAGGAGTCCTTTCCTGCCGCCATCACTCAAGATAAGCTGATTTGGCCAGCTGAGCTCAACATTATGTCCCCTCATCTTGAAATGACTTTGTAAAAATAACATTCAGAGGGGAATTTAATTGTCTTAATATCAGGAACTGAGAACATCTCCAATACTAGTCCCAAAAGACAAACTATTGAAGTCATGATGACAAATACCAACAGAGCTTGAACAAAACAAAACCAGTATTACCTCATATTACCACTACACAACTGACACACATAGGATATTTTAATAATATATGTCACTACAATATTCATATTGATAAAGTCTGTACATATACTTGTAATTAAAATTGATTGTGATTCCTGGTTCCTTTGTATTTGAATCAGGACACATATACCTTTATGATAACCATGAATACATATTGTTATTTGAAAAGTTATCAGTGACTCCTTAAGATATTCTCATAGAGTGTTATATGTATGTGAGTGTCACAGTGTTGTCAAGAGTAGTGGATTAAATTAAATTGTTTATCTGTCTGTTGTTGTGACTTACACTTCATCATACACATACCCTAGACACATAACGTAGTCATCACACTATTCCAGAATAATTCTGACTGAGATATATAGATATGTGGTAGCAAGTAAGGTTATCTATAATACACTACTCTTAATAGATATAGATACCTTCACAGCTGATCTCAGTCAGTACACTAAGTCCCATATAAATATTTATAACATCCCACTTCACCACATATATTGGGGTCTCGCTCTTGGGATTTTGAATCTTTCCCTATTAAAAATATTGGGGGTAATTCACTTCAGGGAATATAAGAATTAAAAGGTATCCTTGGGTGGAATTAAATAAGGTTGAGCTCACGGTGCCTGTGTTGTCCATTAGATATATTTTTAGAGATTAAATTGTTGGTTAGACATTGTAGAAATTTACCTGATAGACAATGGCGGACCTGGCCAAGTTTCGATCTGCTGCTGTACAGACTGCAAAAGAGTTAGGATTAGATGGGCAAGTTATGGTTGCCTATGTCACTACGGAATGTGACAAATTTATTGAACGCGAAGAAAGAAGATTAGAAAAAGAGGCCGAAAGAAAGTTAGAGGCTGAGACTAAGAGGTTGCAAGCTGAGGCTGAGACTAAGAGGTTGCAGATTGAGGCTGACAAAGAGGCTAAGAAATTGGAAGCCGAGGAAAGAAGACAGGCTGCAGAAAGGGAAGAGAAGAAATTAGCTGCAGAAAGGGAAGAGAGGAAATTAGCTGCAGAAAGGGAAGCAGAAGATAAAAGATTACAAAGGGAACATGAGTTACGACTAAGGGAGTTTGAGTTTCAAGGCCATGCTCCTGAAAATGGTGCCAGTCCCTTTGCCTCTGATGCTACGGTTACTCAAGGAGCCTCAACCTCAGCTATGAATTTTCATTTAGATCATTTTGTTGAGAAAGACGATGATATAGAGAGCTACCTAAATAGGTATGAGCTATTAGCTACCACGTATGGGTTAGAGAGAGAAAGGTGGAGCTTAAAGTTATCTCAGGGACTTCGTGGGGCAGCTTATGAAGTTTTTGCAAAAATGAGCAGAGGTGATCAGGAAAATTATGACATGCTAAAGCAGGCTCTTTTGTTAAGATATGAAAAGAATGCTGAATTTTATAGGAAAAAATTTAGGAATGCTAAACTACTGTCAGGTGAAACCTATCACCAGTTCTCTGCACGAATAGAGACATACTTGGAGAAATGGACTTCTCTGGGGAAAACCCAAGATCTTAAGGAAATGGTCCTTATAGAGCAATTAAGAGAGTCCATGGCTCCAGACCTGAGAAAGTTTCTCATGGAACAAGGTGCAGAGAGGCTGGATGAGTTGCTAAATGTTGCTGAAAGGTATCAAGCAGCTCAAGCAGAGGTAACAGGTAATAAAAAGAAACAAGTGGATAACTTTAGGGCACCACAGAACTTTAATAAATTTGATCCTAAGGATCAAAATAAAGGTAAGCACCAATTTGATAGGCCACGGTATGACAATAAAAATAAATTCCCACAATTCGATGAAAGGAAATATGATGAAAGAAAATCTTTCAACCAAGGAAAAAGGTGGTGTAAAAATTGTCAGATGGACAATCATGACACTGACCGTTGCAGAAGGAAACCTGTGTATATGGCAACCCTTCAGGTCAGGTCGACCTCAAGACAGGAGGAGGATATTATGTTAGATACCACTCCAGAAGAGATGAGGAAGGCACAGGCTGGGGATAAAACACTCAAGCCTTGTTTCAGAAAATTGTCAACTTGTCATACAACTCCAGGCAAGGGAGATTTTTACATGAAAAACAAGTTGATGTATAGGAAGACTGGAGCTAGATCCAAAGGTCAGGGACAGCTGGTACTTCCTAAAAGATATAGGGCAGACTTAATAAGGAGCCTACATGTGAAACCAGATGGGGACCATGAGAAGATAGGTACCATCATTCAAAAGGTGGCTCACAATTATTATTGGCCCAAAGCAAGATGGGACATTGAGAATTTTGTAGAAAGGTGTAGCATAGCACATGAGGGAACACCCACAAGTGGGAACATGGATCAGGACCTGGACACGCCACGGGGCAAAATTAGGCCTGATAATAAAAAGAAAAATAGATTTGATAAAGTGGACCAAATGGAATGGGAAGCCCCTTTTCACGGACAAGCTTCACTTAACTGTTTTACAATGGCCACTATGCGGAGAGTGCAAAAAGATGTCTTACCCCAGGATAAGCCGAAAATCCCTCAATCGGACTTAAACAAACTGGAGGAAGAGGATGTAGAGAGGAAATCTCTCATCAAGAATTTTAAGTGGGGAGAAAGCCCCAAAAGAAAAATTGGTAGCGGTCGTTTTGTGAATGATAATTCTGGGAGGAAAAATCATCACTATAAAGCTTCGAGTGGAAGAGACCATACCGGTGCATGGACAAATAGGTCCACACAATTAAAGGTCCATATGTAGCTTTGTTAAGAACGTGGACTGATGAAAAGGCAGAGGAAAACATTACATCTTCATACCAATATGTGAATGAGCTGAGACCACTCGGTTAAAAACTGGCTGGAAACTTGCCAATGAAAATTTGAAACAAGCCAGGAAGAAACATGCTGCCTATTATAACAGGAAGGCGAAAGACAGAAATTTGGCTGTGGGAGAGAAAGTACTGCTTCTTTTGCCCGGGAGTCAGAATAAGTTACAAATTGGATGGCAGGGTCCATATACAGTTTTAGAGAAGGTGTCTAGAAACAAATTATAAGATAGATAAGAAGGGGAAAGAAAAAATCTATCATGTGAATCTCCTGAAGAAATATTTGGAAAGAGAACATCAGGAAGAGACACACTTGTTGACCTTGTCCATCGCCATGGAGATGAAAAAGGAACCACTTTCATCATTTGAATATCCATTACACCCCTGTGAGACAGCAGCACAGGTGAAAATCAGTACACATTTAACGAAAACTCAGAAAGAGAGAGTGCAACAGGTTCTAAATAATCATGCAGAGGTGTTAACAGACCGACCAGGGCATACAAACCTATTGGAATATGATATGAAACTAATAGACTCCACACCTGTCTGTATGAAACCATATTCGATTCCGTTTGCTAAGGAGAAAGCTTTGAAGGAAGAGATAGACTATCTATTGAAGGAAGGAATTATTTCGCACAGTGAGTCTTCGTATAGTTCCGGTGTTGTACTCTTAAGGAAGCCCTCTGGAGAACATAGACTCTGTATAGATTACAGGAGACTGAATGCTATTACAGAAGGACAGGTGGATCCATTGCCGGATACAAATCAGCTGTTTGCCAGACTAAATAAAGCTAAATATTTCTCAAAAGTGGATCTGAGTAAAGGATACTATCAGATTCCAGTAAAGCCTGAGGTTAGACCATACCTAGCTTTTAGTACCTCAGAAGGACACTATGAGTTTAATAGATTGCCATTTGGATTGAAGAATGCGCCTAGTGTCTTCTCTAGAATGATGAGAAAATTATTGGATCCTCTGAATAATCCCTGTATAACAAATTTTATGGATGATATCCTTATAGCAACAGAAACATTTGAGGAACACATTGACTCTCTGAACATGCTGTTTGATCGACTTAGGGAGGCAAATTTAACAGCCCGACCAACCAAATGTTGCGTTGGATGTAAAGAATTGGAATTTTTGGGACACACAGTTTATCAGGGAAACATGACCCCTGACCCAAAGAATTTAGAGAAACTACAGAAAGCCCCGAGACCACAAACCAAGAAGGACGTGAGATCCTTTGTCTCATTATGTGGTTTCTACCAGAAGTATAGCAAAAACTTTAATTCCATATGTGCACCGTTAACTGAATTGACACGTAAAGGACATCCAGATCGCATTACATGGACACCACAATGTGAAATGACTTACCAAGAATTGAAGGAAAAGCTCACAAGTAAACCCATTTTGAAATTACCTGGCTTAAGTCAAGAATTCATAGTAAGGACGGATGCAAGTAATATTGGGTTAGGTGCAACTCTACTACAGAAATCAGATGCATTGGATGGGGAATTAAGCCCAGTGGCATATGCTAGCAGAAAGTTGAATAAAGCTGAAATCAACTACTCAACTAGCGAAAAAGAATGTCTTGCAGTAATATGGGCGATAAAGAAATTCAATATTTATCTATATGGGAAGGCATTTAAGTTGCAAACAGACCACAAACCTTTATCGTTTCTAGCACAGGCTAGGCATGAGAACTCCAGGTTACTCCGATGGTCTTTACTTTTGGCTCCATATAATTTTAGCATTGAGTATATATCTGGAAAAACCAATTTGGGAGCGGATTTTTTAAGCCGCCATCCGTGTGATGAGAATCACCGTAAACCCCAGAAATAATAATAAATTTCTCTATGTGAATATAGAATAAAGGACTGACATATAATGTCTGTTTTAAGAGGGGAGGTGTCGTGGAATATTCTAATCCACATATATAAATTATCAAGTAAATATAAAGCCTAATAAATACATATAATAAATAAAGGAAGAAGAATGGTAAATAACAGTGCTGTCACAATGACTGTACTCGAAATCCCCCTTGTTTTCTGCTTCGTCTGCAAATTGTAACGCTTTCACGTTGATAGTAAAAGCTTACTGTATTATACCCGCTTTCTTCAATGAAACGTGTGCTGTATTTCTTGGAAAAAACATTGAGAGGCAGACTGCGTAATGACCTAAATTAATCCTAACATTAATTATACTGCGTTACCAAAACGAACGAACAGATGGACTAAAGGATAAAGAGAGAGGGAGGGCTGAAAATCAGGAACGCATGCAACACGCTTCGCGCGATACACAAATGCTGCCATCACGCGTGTAAGACTACATGCACTAACTTTTTTTCAGACGGACAGTGATAAATTCACTACCCTTCCCAGAGTTAGGTTTTTAAAATCATAAAAAACGCTTATTAGGAAAGATAACAATAGATGGGTTTACGGTTGAAAACATAACAGTACCCAGACAGCACATCTTCGAAACAGGAGGTAGAAAATACATATTTTGAACGCAGCCACGTAGCTCTTTTAAATTTGGATATTTGGGTTCCTTAGGGCTTGCTGACAAAGAATATGTAAAACGTTACGCAAATAGTCCAGGAATTAATAAATTATAACCAAAATAAAATAGTGGGGATGCCTGACAGCATGGAATCATTTCTGCTCATAAAATTTTTTTATAACGTGTTTGAAAAAAACCTTACGTTACATAAATAGCCTACCATGTAAACTCCAAATTGATTGGAGCGCAACAAATGAAAGCCTAACCACGATTGGTCGGACTATAAATACTATCTTTCGTTGTTAGGGAGACGTAGAAAGGTAACATTTTTTCAAACACTTGTCGAAACGTGGCCTCATTGGCTAGACTCGCTGATATACTCACTTAGGAGCGTTAGTTCGAGACCACTAGTGCAAATAATCTTGATAAAGCAACAGTGCGTTGAAGCCAGCTCATATTTGTGTTAAAATAAAAGCCTGGAACATAAGCAGATGGGAATTTGTGCCAGTAATTGTGCCAGAATTCATTGCTAATCAACGTATCTGTGTTTATTTCCATGAAATTGTGGTAAGCTTGTACCATTCAGTATCTTTTAATGAAAATTGAATGTAAATTGTTAATTTATGCCTGTATATATATGTGTAGTTCAGTGGCAAACAGGAGATAAAGCCTATAATGCTCCAGCCTGAACAGAGGGTGTCGGAGGGAAGTAAAACGGCATGGAATGGCCAAATAGTACACTGACACCTGGATGATTGACTAGAAAGAAATAATGCTGGAAGTGCAGAGGCGTGGTAACCATTAAGGAGGTAAATACTGGTATAAAGTATTTCAGATGAAGCTGACAGTTGGCCTAACGCTCTGAACTCAATGTTTGTGTTGTATTGTGCTCAGTGTAGAACTAGAGTATCAATTAGTTATGAAGTAGAAGGTACATCCTTCTTGTTTTCAGGGACCGTGGTCTTGATGGTACTGAGCAGCACCTGGTCAGAGCTTTGCTGAATCCAGAGTCGGACAGCATACTCCTTGGTCCATTTAGCTATCAGTGAGGTGTCTCCAGAGCCCAGAGGAGAATTCGAGCAGAGGAGTCCTTTCCTGCCGCCATCACTCAAGATAAGCTGATTTGGCCAGCTGAGCTCAACATTATGTCCCCTCATCTTGAAATGACTTTGTAAAAATAACATTCAGAGGGGAATTTAATTGTCTTAATATCAGGAACTGAGAACATCTCCAATACTAGTCCCCAAAAGACAAACTATTGAAGTCATGATGACAAATACCAACAGAGCTTGAACAAAACAAAACCAGTATTACCTCATATTACCACTACACAACTGACACACATAGGATATTTTAATAATATATGTCACTACAATATTCATATTGATAAAGTCTGTACATATACTTGTAATTAAAATTGATTGTGATTCCTGGTTCCTTTGTATTTGAATCAGGACACATATACCTTTATGATAACCATGAATACATATTGTTATTTGAAAAGTTATCAGTGACTCCTTAAGATATTCTCATAGAGTGTTATATGTATGTGAGTGTCACAGTGTTGTCAAGAGTAGTGGATTAAATTAAATTGTTTATCTGTCTGTTGTTGTGACTTACACTTCATCATACCCATACCCTAGACACATAACGTAGTCATCACACTATTCCAGAATAATTCTGACTGAGATATATAGATATGTGGTAGCAAGTAAGGTTATCTATAATACACTACTCTTAATAGATATAGATACCTTCACAGCTGATCTCAGTCAGTACACTAAGTCCCATATAAATATTTATAACATCCCACTTCACCACAATAATTTCACCCGAATTTCTGTTACCGACGCCACCTGTTACAGCCACTTTCTCTTTTTAATTTGAAACTGTATTTATTGTTGTCTTGTTCTTTTCCACAAGTTTGCATATGTTACTACTTCTTACCATTTGTTATTTGTTTAGATACACAAATCTTCTTCTTCTGCTTCTTCTGCAGGTGCCTGGTCTGGAACAGACATTGGCTATCATGACCCTACAATCATCTACAATCTTCTCTGTCTTTGAAAGTCTAATGAGGCTGTTGTTGCCCATGCTGTTGTTTGTTGCCCAGTTGTTTAAGCTTTCCACATACATCTTTCGCTGCCTTCCTCTTTCTCTCCTACCTGGTATTTTCCCACATAAGACTAATTCCTCCACTCCTCTTCTGTTAATATGTCCCATACATTTCATTTGTCTTTTCCTGATGGTTTTGATGTCCACGATATTCTTAGTATCCTTCTCAAAAACCACATTTTCCGCTGCCCCCAGTTTTTTTCACCATTTGGTTTACTCATTGTCTGATAAACAAATACTGTATTTATTTCAGTAGAAAAATATATCAGAGACTCAGATCATATCAAGTGACATCTCCACATGGAAGGTTGACTACGATAGATCTCCAGATTCTTCTGTCTTGACTTGATGGTGCATCTTCCTGACCACCTCTTGATGTTATCCTCAAAGTTATAGCGCTGTCTTCTTCTTCTTGCATGTTTGCCTTTAATTCTACCTTCTATTATGGTTTTCCGCAAAGTGTTATGACTTTTTATATTACCAAAAGGGAGCCGCGCTGGTGTAATGGTTACCACACTGCGCTGGCGAACGGGTGATCCAGGTTCAAGCCCGGGCGAGGTCATTTAAATGAGTGTCGTCGACCGGGACTTGGACTGGATTAATTCCAGCCTTGGCGAAGACATTTGAAGAAGTATCGTCGACCAGGGACTGGCGGCTCCTGAGCCGACCCAGCTCTAATGGATAAAGACGGCGAGTATCTGCCTGAATGACGAGTGGACACCTGTCAGTGTACAGGGAAAAAATGGATACTCACGTAAATATCAGTCTCAGGTTAGTTATACTAACCGAAGATTCTCGCCTCGAGTAATAACGGGCGTACGTTTAAAAAAAAAAAAATTACCAAAATATTTTAGCTCTCTGAATCTGACAAATGCAGAGAAATTCATTCATTATTATTTTTTTTTCCTTTTTATTTCTAGCTTTTCTAGTACCTCTGTGTTTGTGTTTTCTTCTCTTTCCATGAAATGTGCCGGATTCATCCACATCTCAAGAGCCTCAGATTTTTTCTTATAACTATTTGTTCATTGTCCATGTTTGTACACTGTCATGAACTGATGCAGGAGTTCAAAAATAGAAAGAAATTATTCAAATTGGTAATTGATTAGACCTAATTTACTGAAAATGATAACGGAGAGAAAAGCATAGAAGCGTCACAGAAGCGAAATACGACAATACAAATGGATAGGGACCTACTGAAATTAAACGGTAAATTTATGGGAGTGTAGTAAGCATCAAGGGCAGGGCCGGCCTTAGACCGATTCCACCAATTCCTTCCTAATCGGGTCAGGCATTATGCGTTCTCTGTTCATGGCATTGACAGACACGACACCTAGTGTAGTAAAACGAATAAGTTATTCAGCTGTCGAATCATCCGTTGACTTAAGACAACACTGATTCGTTAAGGAGCTGAAAGCGTAAAAATCATAGGAGCGTCCTTAATATACTTCATTTTTCTTGTCATATTATAACCGAATCAACAACATTCTTAAATTTATCAATATCAATTCGAATCTTCCTGACTATTCGTGATTAACTATAGCCACAGGAGGGAGAAGCTTCTCGAATCTAAATCTAATCAAAACATATCCGATATCAAGCAACGCAAGAAGACCGATTAAATACTGTAGTTTGGCTGTCATGTCCAGCTGAACGCAGAGTAATGGAGAGCTTAGAGTTAGGCAGTGTACCGAATGATTTTGCCGAAAAAGAAAAGGAAGGAAGGAAGGTTAGTGTACAGAAGAGACGTACAATAAAGTTCCTGTTAACCAACTTGATGGTAATAATAATATGACACAGTGTACGTAATATATAAATTTTGTTAATCATTTATACAGGGTGTCCCTAAAGTCCCCGTGAAACTTTAATAACTTTGGATGTACACATGACAGAAGCACACTGTAAACAGAGTAAAAGGCAGAATTTAAACATTTCATGTGTTGATGTATATCAATTTTCAGTTAATTTTTGTAGATCCTGTAAGTGATTTGAAAATGGCGACAGTTTTTTTCAAATAGAAGGTTAAACTATGTACTGCTGTTTTTGAAAATATTCAAGTAGACGTCTGAGGGTGTAAGAAGAACAAGAAGAAGAACAAGAAGACGAACAAGAGGAAGAAGTAGAAGGAGGAGGAGGAGGAGGAGGAAGAAGAAGTAGAAGAAGAACAAGAAAAGGAAGAAGTAGAAAAAGAACAAGAAGAGGAAGAAGTAGAAGAAGAACAAGAAGAAGGAAGAGGAGGAGGAGGAAGAAGAGTAGGAAAGAAGAAGAAGTGCCGTTTACAGTGTGCTTCTGTCATGTGTACACCCAAAAATCATTTTAAGTTTAAAGTTGCACAATGATTTAAGGGACATCCTGTAGAGTCATGGACAATAAAATAATACATGGTAGAAATACAGGTTTTTTAACGTGTTTTTTAAAAGTCATCTCTGCTGGGACACCGTCGAAACTTTTCGAATAAGGCCCTGCACTTCCCTTAAGCATCGGTTCTTAACCATGGCTTTGTAGGGGTGCGAGACATGCCAGATGTGTTGAAAAAGGCGAACCATCATTACCATTATATATAATACACAGCACTTACAAAGTGTATTTGTACAACACGGAACAGTCACAACGTCAATTAAAAATCAAACCGTAGTCACATTTTTTCTAAATAATATTTCTCAAAAACATATTTGTATCTCTTTTTCTATTTCTGCGCATATTTTGCTACGTAGAAGATTAATGGAGTGCGAGGATTTCTTAAGATGTTGTAAAGGGGTGCCAGGCTTCTAAAAAGGTTAAGAAACACCGTCCTAAAATACCATTGGCATGAAGGCATCTGACAGAAAACATTGTAAGATCCTTTGATGCCAGCGGTTGATTTATTTTACAAAAATATAAAATAAAATTTTGCCCCGTTTTGGCGAGGTTCAACCTAGACATATAGTTTTCGTCTGTTATATTAAGGCGCTTGTCCAAATAAAAAACAAAGACCTTTTGGTCTGTTTTATTGTGCAGCGTTTGATGTGAAAACAGAATAATACAAATAAATCAGACCTAAAGGTGTTTTATATTTGGAGATACGCCCTAATATAACCGACTATGTTGAACGGGACGCGCCTCGCCAAAACGTTGCAAAACTTTTTTTTTTTTTTTAAACATGTGAAAACAGCACCAGGGAATAACAGAGAGAGGCGAGGTCCTGATATATTGGGTTTGTAGAATGTGCCCCCGGAAAGTTTTTCTGTTTAAGTCATCCGTAGTTTGTTATGAGAGAGAAAGCACTAGTTTCCAACACTTTGTGATGACCTACCATCCCATTCAATCAAGAATCGTAAGTCTCAAACTGCTAAAAGGACCGACGAGTCATTTAAGTATACCGCTCATTCCACGCGGACGTTATACTCGAAATTATGTCGCCAAGAAAAAAAAAATACCCCTATATTACCCAGTGTAATCTCCCCCACCCCTCCCCCCCCCCCCCCCCCCCCCCCCCCCCCCCCACAAAGGGGGAGGGGTTGTCTCTGATAAGACAAAGACAGAAAATGACTACTGCTCCATCAGGCAATGCGTACGAGGCAACTAAATATGAAGTTTGTGAAATGAAGGTGGCAACGTCAGCATGTAAAACAAATTGCTACGAAAGCCACCGCAGCGTGAGCATGTAAATGCTTTGTATAGGCTTCCTGTAGAGTGGCCGGCTGCAGTGGGGGCTTCTAGCTGCATAAGGGCCCCGAAAAGCTAAGTAATGATGAGAATATGTATGCGCCAAAATTTCACAATTGACAAAAGTAAGCTGCTAAATTTTTACATATTCTTATCAAATAAGAATTTTTCTGTCAGTAACGCTAAATGCACGGTTGAAAGCTAGACATTAATTGTATTGTTTCACAAAAATATTATTGCGCAAATATAGAATGTGTGATCCCGTATACACACATTGGGATCCTCGCTGCTGCTACGTAGTTCGTGTACTGTGGCGATGTACGGTGGTTTTTTAAAAATACATTTGAATAAGTAAAATTGCCGTTAGGTATCGATGCTTTTGAATGTAATTCCCGTCTTAAGACGGGCTTTTACATTAGTCTCTAATAATTAGATTGGTATGTCTACAAGTAACGGAACGCTGATTGAGGGAAGCAATCATTAAAAATAGTTAAGATCAAAAACAATAACCACACATGCCACGGCGCGTCGGTGGTTTAATGCTTGAAACGTACTTTCGATTCCCGACAGAGGTTTTAAAACAAAAATTAGCTTATTTAAACTCAGTTATCTGTCTTGAATTTTTTATAAGTGAGGTTTTGTTGATTATGGTTTATGGGTGTCGGTTTTGTTGATTATGGTTTATGGGTGTCGGTTTGTGTTGATTATGGTTTATGGGTGTCGGTTTGTGTTGACGGGCTTACGTGCTCGATGGGAGGTAGAAGTAAATGGCAAAGAAGAAAGCGAATAAAGGAAAAATGGTGCTATCTTCAGAACATGAAACAGAAATCGCACACCTTAATTATTTGCATGCGTGTCTTGACGAGTTACTAGCTAATGATTACATAAAAATCAAAGACGACCCAGTTGAAATCACTTCTCACCCAGGGTCTGCAAACTGCATTATGTTGAGAAACACTGATAAGGACAGCGTCACGTTTCGTCGCGTTCATTGCCCACGTTTTGCTCGTAGATTCGCAGAAATATGTCTTCTTGTACGCACGCCAGCAGAGTAAACCGGTATGATCTGATTTTCCCCGAAAGTGAGGTCTTTGCTTACGTAGACCCAAAGAATTAACGCGTGGGTGTTGTACTGCAGGTAAAGTTGAGTGGTATTTGGAAGTTTAAAAACCAGGTATGCAACAGGGTGAGCAACAGCTCAGAAGGTGTTTTCGTTCCTTTTGCCACAGCTTGCGTCTGGCTAGGTCCAGGTATTTTGCGGATTGATTTGAGGAGGAAGAGAGTTAGGTGGTATTTATATCACGTGGTGTAAGTTTTATCTTCCTCGATGCCAGCCTGCCCCGACATGACGACAATAACAAGTTGTTGTTGACGTATGTTTGGAGCTATAAATAGATGGTTGTGGAAGAAAACGCATCCCCTATTGAGGAACGGTGAAAACATGCCGATAATAGCAGTTCGGGCTTAACTCTTTCAGTCCCAGGTATTTATAGGTTTTACGTAGGCGCTATACTGGATGCAAAAAATTGTTCCCTTCATGTTCTGTTTTTAAACAATAAATAATTACCAAAGTAAATGGAACCGTTTTAAAACAAGTCGATAAATTCAAATACCTGGGCACCTTAATAACAACGGGTGGAAGATGCATCTCAGAAGTGAAGAGCAGGCAACAGGAGCATTCTGTAAAATGAAGAGTATTTTATGCAACAATTCTTTGTCATTGGAAGTAAGAAAGAGAGTTCTTCATTGTTATATAGAACCAATCCTGACTTATGGGAGTGAGTCATGGAGAATTAGTAAACAAATAGAGAAGGCGCTAGAGGCCACAGAGATGTGGTTTTACAGAAGAATGTTAAAAATACCATGGACAGCCACAAAGAGTAATGAGGATGCCCTGAGAGAGGCCAATGCAAAAAGGAAACTTATTTCACAAGTTAGAAAGAAGCAATCCACTTTTTGGGGGGCATGTTATGAGAAGAGGAAAGCTGGAATATATCGTAACAACAGGTAAGATTGGAGGAAAAAGAGATAGGGGAAGACAAAGAGAGCAAATACTGGACAGTTTGACATCGTGGCATGGAAGGAGGTCAACAACAGAATTGATAAATTGTACTGGAGACAGGAAGTTGTGGAGAGACGTCATCTCCTACGCCACTAGGCACAGTACTTGAAGAAGAAGAAGTAAATTTGTGAGAAAAATAATGTGAAAGCTATCTTTCACACCCATGAGAAGAATACGCGTGCCTTTCAATTTAAAAAAAAAATTGGTCAGTGTTAGATACATTCACACCAGCTTTTCGGGGAAATGCGGAAACGGCGCATATTGCACTGTGCTTTGAGTAAACTTTATATTGAGCACCCATTATAATAATGTGACATAGAGACAAATAATCTATTTTATTAGGATTTCACAGATCTCTTTGTAAATAATCCACCAAGAAATGACGGAAAAGTTAAATAATTTAGTTTCATAATAAAACAGCCACCGACTACAGTTTCATATACATATATTTTTAAACTTTAACATTCTGTTAAATTAACGACAGAGGACTGAATTTTGAAAAAGATACAAAAGTTCATCACAGACAGTAATTAAGGTTGGCGAGTATCAGTCCACGCATCAGTTTAGAATCAAAGGTTACCAGCCTTCCTGTCATCTCGAGATGTCGCAATTTTTCATGTGATTTTAGCTTTTGCTATGACAATCAACAAAGCACAGGGGCAGTTAATTGATCATTTAAATGTATACCTTTCTTTCTTTCTTAATCGGAACTTCTTCTACCCCGTAAACAGGGTGTAGAGGTGACCCATAGAGCACGAGGCTCTCGGGCAAAACATGCAATCAAAATGTTTGACAAACTGAGTGTATACCTACCAGAAGAAATTGTTGTCCGTTGTCAAATTTATGTATCGCTAACGCGAGAAACGAACCCAGATAAACTTAGAGTATATATTTAGAACATGGGCTAAAAGTTTGAAGACAACCGTACATTTTCAAAAATGTTTGCGATTAAAGAGCTGTAAAGTAATTGGTCAAACGAACGAATGGAAAATACCCATAGAAACCTCAAATCTTCAGGAACTGGGGTGATCTACTGTCCTGGTCATGCAGGAGTGCGCGACAATGAGAGAGTTGCCAGACTAGCTTCCAGAGCACCAAAAGTGGGGGCATTGGTTATGGATAAGTGAGCCAATTAGTGATCGCCTGTTAGAAAACGACAATACAGTCAATGAATCAGCAAGGCTAATACTGCTGACATCTGGCATCAAACCTACGACAAGCAGGGATGGACTGTATGAGAGGATCTATGAGTCTTGTATACAACTAGCGCGCTACAGGAACAGTTAGTATTCATACCCTTCAAAATTTGTTGAGTGGATGGGTGTGAAAAAAAAATCGAAAAAAGGTAATTCGTCTTACGAGGACAAAAGACAAAGAAAATAGCCAACATTACGACCACAAGGCCTTCGTCAGGGAAAGGAAAGAAAGTGAAGGCTAGATAGGACACATAAGAAGCTAAATAAATATAAAAAAAATATAAAAATTAAACCTAGGTACTTTCCTGAAGGAAACTTCCCGAAAACCGATTGGCGTGCCCGGAAAAGGAAATGACTATCACCACCGGATGTATACAATACATACTACGAAACTAGAAAACGAAACTGAACAATAAACTACCCAAACGTAATATTAGTGGGGACTGGAAATAGAAGAGGACAGAATGAGTTGGAGATAAATAAATATGAAATAAAAAAATCAAGACATATTAAAAACAGTGTATTTTATATTCATACATATTATTAGAAGGCGGCAGAAAGAATAAGAGTGGAAAGAGTCAAAATGGAACAAGAGAGGAAAGGGGAAAAGGGGGGGGGGGGGGGGTTACCTCAGACAAAGGTGTGCAGAGTGTTAAAACCGGCTGGTTTTAGACACCTCATGCGGTGGATAAGACGGTTCTCAAGCTGTTCTCGGCTAGCAGTGTCAGAGGAGCAGGATCTGATCGCCGTGACCTGGATGTCGATGGGACCATGATGGTCAGGACCATTAAAGTGTATGGCAACTGGTGTGGATTTTTGCTGAGAGATGTCATTCAAGTGCTGGCTGAATCTGTCCCCAAGTCGTTTGCCTGTTTGGCCAATATAGGTTATGCAACAACGTTTACATATGATCGTGTAAATGACATTGCGCGACTCACACGTGAAGTGACTGGTGATGGTGTACGTAGCCTCAGGAAAAGACACTTTGTTGGTTGAGATGACATACTTGCACGTGTTGCATCGTGTCCGACCACAGGGTAGTGTGCCAAACTGAGTGGCATTCTCCTTTGGAAGACGGCTGCGAACAAGAAGATCCTTCAAGTTCTTGTCGCGCCTATATGCCACCAAAGGTGCTTCACCGAAAACTTCCTGGGTCACAGACTCTGCTTGGAGGATAGGGAGATGGCGGAAAAGGATCTGTTTGACTGCAGTACTGTGAGGGTGATAGGTCAAGATCATTTTGACTATCTGAAGTGGGTTTATAGTGAGGTTTGAGGGCCTCCTGACGAGAGATGGGGAGCACACGTTGGAGGGCAGCTGTGAGAACATGTTCCGGATAAAGTCTGCTACGGAAGAAATCCAACATCTCATTGGCTCGGAAGTGGAAGTCATCATCGTCTAGGCACAAACGGCGGAGGCGGAGAAGTTGTGAGAATGGAAGGGAGTCACGACAAGCCCATCCATTTTACTCCACGTCTTACAGCAGTTCCCCTCAACTTCCTCGAAAATTTGTTGAGGGAGATTGTGCACTTATGAGTTTGCCCGGAGTGCAGTTATGTCGATTCTGATCAACAAAAACAATAGTCAAATTACGCTGTATTTACCTGTACCAACTTCTCAGTCTTCTAAATGGGCTGCAGGAGGTGCTGACAGTTTAATATGTTGACTGTCGTCTTCCCCCGTCAATGTTTTGACGAGTGTTCTTGCTAGTTATCGAATAATGAACCATATAATCGTGCGCCGTACGACTCGAGGTAATATGCTAACCCCGGACTTAAGGGTCTTTTGTTTGGATATGCGCCCTAATATAACCGACTAGGTTGAACGGGACGCGCCTCGCCAAAATGAGGCAAAACTTTATTAAAAAAAAAAAAAGACTCGAGGAGTTGCAAGAGTTAAGGGGTTTAATCTTAGCATTTCATCTTCTTGGACTCGGCATAATGTTACATATCTGGCTTTACTCGTGATGATTGGAAATTGTATACAGAACATTACAACGGGAAGGGGGGGGGGGGGGGGAAATGAGATAATCTGATCACCAGAATGGTTCTGCAGTCAAAATGTGTTTCCGATTTTTTTCTACGGCAGTTACCGGTTCCAGGTTGAAACCTCGTAGCCAAAGGCAGCGAGGAAAGGAAGCCTTCGCTCCTACCTCATATAGCAGAGACCTAGATGAAGGTGAGAGGTCTCTGACACTGCACTTCCTTTCGGCACTATCTGCTGTAGACTACTTAACTTTTTTTTTCTTTTTAAAGTTACAACGAAACAGAAATTAATATTGAATTATACTACTGGACAAAAGTTAAGGGCCGCCATTCAGTTTAGACAAACAAGGTTTATATAATTCTTCGTGAGCAGGGTCGATTTTCCAAATGTCCGGTAGCTTGAAATATCTCAAGAAGTCTCTGAATGGTAGAGTGGGGACACTGTTAAACGTCTTGCAACATGACGAACAGATTGACCATCCTGAATCCATGCCATGGCTCGACCACGGTCTACAGTGCTGAGACTTCTCCTTGGTGGCATGGCTAATGCAGTGATCATTTCGACCACTTGTCATACTGATTTATTGCTTACCAACGGTGAACACTCTTTACCGATGATCATTTTCCACGTGCATTCAAATTCAACTCACTTTTTCACCTTTTGAACTAGTGGGGCGTGTTGCAAAAACCACGAGTTTTTGCAGCAACAATGGCAATTTTCACGTGCGGGTTAAAGTGACCCAGTTTTTGGACATTTAAAAAAAATTAACCTAGTGCACACAGAAATGTAAACACATTTCTCGGAGCTCAGTTTTAATGACATTTTCACTTGTCTTTACAGTTTGCCAATCAATTATATAAACCTTGTCTAAACTGAATGGTGGCCCTTAACTTTTGTCCAGTAGTATATGTTTAAGTCCAATAGGATCAATAGAAGCTACGTGTTCAGCAACTGTAGTAACGAGCAGGTGTCTTGCTTATGGTTAAATTGCATGCCAAATACGAAGGTTGAAGAACCAGACAAATGAAGGATGAAGTGATTCGGTTATCTGGTGAGAAGTGTAGCCACATCAAATCATTAGCACCGGATCCGACTGTGCCAGACATCGGGTTGAAAGTCACTTGGACGGCAAGGAAGACATGCCGGTGATATTATGGGATAGTTAAAGCTGACTGTATAATGGTCACTAGTTTCTTGACTAACAACGCTATCTTTTCATATATTTGTCTTGGTATGGCCGTAACTACACAACACAACGATAACTGAGGGAGGAAAGCGTTCAAATAGTTAAGATTAAAAAAAAACAAACAACAACAAAAAACACACATTTACCAAAGCCAGCCCGTTGTTTTAGTAGTTATAATCGGGGTTGTGGAGTCGGTCAAAAAAATTTCCTATTCCGACTCATGAAATTTTAGAAGTCCCGACTTCGACTCTAGTTTTTTTTATTTGATGTACTTTTAACTAGTCATATGGCACAAACTATTAGGTTTGTTGTACTTTTAACTAGTCATATGGCATAAACTATTAGGTTTGTTGTACTTTTAACTAGTCATTAGGCATAAACTAATACCATCACCAACCAAGATCTGCTTACTCGGAGCAAGCAGGAGGACATGCACACCATCATAGCTGGCAGACGCTGGAGCTGGATTGGCCATGTCCACAGAAGAGACCCCGATGCCATCACAAGAACAGCTATGCTTTGGACCCCTGAAGGAAAACGAAAGAGAGGCCGACCAAAAACAACCTGGTGGAGGACTGTGGAGGCTGAGATGCAAAGAATGAACCAGAGTTGGGGCACTGTACGAAGGATAGCCACCGATCGAGCAAAGTGGAATAAATTTGTTGTTGCCCTACAAGACGCCACTAGGCATGATGGCCACTGGATTTGGTGAATTTTTCTTAGGCATGTTGTGTGAAAAGAGGACAATTAAACATTAAACACCATAACACTGAGAAAGGAAATGAAAAGAAAGAAAACAGAAGCGAAGGCCCCCAGGTTAAAGCAACTATATAGCGAACAGTACAGTCAGCTGGACTAGGAAGTTAAACGCCAAACCCGAGCCAACCAAAAAAAAAAACGTAAACCATTACTTTGTTCTAATTTCCGTACAACACCACGCCCCCGCCCCCGCGCCCCCCCCCCCCCCACCGCCCCTCCCTCTCCAGCCCCCCCCCCCCCCCCCCCCCCCCCCCCCCGCCCCCCCCCCCCCCCCCCCCCCCATCGGTCCGGCTGAGGCATTAATGAGGATTGAAGACTACTGGTGACGACGTTAACTGCAGTTATGTGACAGCTCGTGTTTGCATCTTCTTTCATCCTTCGCAGCTGACTGACAGAGCAATCAGCGACCTTCACGGCAAGTGACGTCATGTAAAGCCAGCAAGATACTGATTGTCAACTCTTCTTGGTCCGTGGCCATCCTTCCTACGGTGCCCCAAATTCTGGTTCGTGATTTTCAAATCTTCCTCCACAGTTCTCCGCCGTGTGTTGCCTTTGGTCAGCATTTCTTTTGCCTTCTTTGGCATAGCAGTTCTGATGATGGTACTGGGGTCTCTTCTGAGGACATGGCCAACCCAGTCGCAGCGTGTACCTACAGTGACGGAGTGTGTGTTGTCTTTAATTGCTCCGAATAAGCTGATCTTGGTTGGGCGCGTGTACAGTCATTCATTACCTAGGAACACAGGCCTTCAAATTAACGTATGCCCCAAGTCCTCTTGTCACGTGCCATCAGCTCTATGTCTTGCCATATCTTCCTCATAATTATTAAGTTTCCATCTCCAGTTCTCTACTCCATGTTTTTCGGTCTACCTGCTTTTCACACCTGGGGTATTCCAGAGCAAGGACTGTCTGGCAATGTTATCAACAGGTTTCCTCAATGTGTATCCTGTCCATGGCCAGCATCGTCTTCTCATCTCTTATTCCACTGGCACTTGTCCGGTTCTTGTCATCAGTTCCACATTAGTGATCTTTTTTTTTTACAATTTCAATCCTTTTTTGTTCTACGCAAGCACCAAATTATGAAAGTCTGTAATTTCTTGGCTGTTAGTTTTTTTGTTGTTTTCCATTCACCACTTACCCCATGCTAGAGGTTAACAGCATCTGATTTTAGGGGTTACAACGTGTAATGTAATGTAAAAGTATTATTGGTCTAGTGAACGCTGTGACGTTTCAGCGTTAGTTGTCACGCACGGTGACCAAGAGACGAGACCCTTTTCTAGACGACCGTCGAACCGATAAGACGTGTCCTTGGAATGTTTTATTGCCGGGCTTATATTGCCGCACAATTATAGTACATTAAATAATGGACATGGGTCAGTCCAATGTGATAACGAAGAAAGATGAAGGTACAGGTTAGTAATTGACTAAACCTTGTCAACGTGAATATATAGTCCGCCTTAGTTATTCTAATGCCAGACGCATAATCTCACTGTCGGTGTATTGGATTTTCCAACCACGCGTGCATACAGTTATGCGGTTCTGACTACTATGTTTTCAAGCTAGGAGACAAAGGACTGATTTGTAAAGGAATAATATTTGAAGTATGAACTGCAACTTATTATTTATAATTCTTCATGATGACCATGTGTAAACTGTTCTTGTATGGAATCGATATAATAAATGTTTGTGGACTCGAGAAAGGACTTATCAAATCTATAACGTCAGAATTTGACTGTATGATGAAGTTGTCAATATTATATCCCACCTTCGCGTACTTCACCATCAAGAGCACGATCTCATAATTTACTGAGAAAAGACAATGGATAATTATATGTAAACGTAAATAGAAGAGCCAGTATAAACCAGCCCCATTAACAGTGTTAACGGCAACAGTGAGAAGCCAACGGTAACAGTGGTTGGCCATCGCGGGGACGAAAAAAAAAAAAAAAAGATTTTCTTGTTTACATGTGTTGCCAACTGTTTACCATTACAAGCAAGTCACATGATCTGCATAACACTACGTTGAACACATGACTACGCAATGCAACTCTGACGTCACTACATCGTGCGTAGATGCCGCGCTTCGAAAGGAACAACCGTCAACTCATTCCAGTTTTGATTAATATTTGCTTAATCAAGAAGACCAGACAAGAGAATACTGTGATCAGCCAATCATGAGCAAACAGTACTAGGCACTAGTCTAGTCCGTTGACGAATTTGCCATCGCCGGAGCCTTCAAAAGATAAGTTTAGACCTAGGACGATTGTCATTCATTAACACACTAACGAGTCCATACCATTTTGCAGGCATGTCCTCTCTATTAATTGTTTATCGATGTTCTATCTGTTTCTTTTTGTCCGTTGATGTTGTCCGTTATTTGCGGGTATGGATGGGCGGCGGTTCATAATGAATAAAAATGGCTCTCAGGATGCCGATATTCATTTTGAATGTTCCTAAGGCTGTGAATTAATAGCACCTCGCGAAGAAAGCGTCGAATTATCGTTATCGGTGATCGTTCGGGTTCGGTCTTTGCATTAATTCACTTTGCATGTTAGGTGTATAGTCATGTTTTAACTGTTGTTTTCATGTGTATTTGGTTCTTGGATTTTATTCATTTGCAGTCCTATGTTCGTAAGCTATCTTGTTATTCTGATCTAGCTATCTTTTATTTTAATTAAATGTATTGTATTAACGTCAAATGAGTCCTGTGACGTCATCTTTCATAGTACAAAATATGTTCGTTTCCTCAGTTAACCTTCACCCTTCTACATTTCCGGTTAGTACACTTGGTTTTATAATAGCATTTATTTTTGTGAAAATGTCACTTTTGTATTGTGCTCCTGTTCTGTAATCCTTGGTTAACCCATTTGTATTGTTTGTATTCATTACATATTTTATTAATTTAATATTAATGCTATAATTTCTTCATTAATTATAGTGTAGATGAATATGATGAAATTTTTATAAGCTTTGATGAGGAATTAGGGACTTTGCACATATTTGCAGTAGTGGTCCTAGAAATGGGCAATGCACTTTATGCCTCATGATTAAGGCATAAATTATAATGATTAATTATTAAAAACTTTATAACATATTAATACATATCTAATATAACTTAGTACACTTTCTCAGTACTATATTGTGAACTTAGTGACAATTAAGACTAATTATTTGGGGATAATACACATAATTATTAATATTAAGCGCTTGATATAATTTCAGCAGCTTATATAATTAACTATCATAACTATTTATGATAGATATTCAGTGAGTATATATATAATATTTCTACAAAATATTATAGTTTGTGGAACTTATACATAGCAATACAGTAATATTATTATCGACATAGATTACATTGTCGATTACAAGACATAAGTAATTAAATACTTAAATAATTAAACTCCAAGAATGCTTACCTTGGACCATTTCATTAAAATTGGAAAAGATTGTAATAAAAAGGGAGAGGCACTCCTTGAATTTGCTGAACAACAACTGTCAAGATATAAGGCAGAGATGGAAGAACTTGAAAGAAAGGAGGCTGAAAAGAAAGCTGAATTAAGACAAGAAGAAGAAAGAAAGGTGGCAAGAGATGAAATCCTACGGATTGAAGAAGAGAATAAATTGAAACGACAAGAAATCATACTGCAGCAAGAAATGGAACTGCAACGGCTTAAATTGGAAACAGCAAAACTTAATTCGCAGAGTGCTGCATCAAGCCAAAATGATAATGCTCAATCTGGATCTTCATCCACCCGACTTAAGGGCAATTATTACTTTAAACTACCACCATTCAAGTTACACATGGATGACCTTTCATCGTGGCTGGCGCGCTTTGAGGATATATGTAAAGTCAATAACCTTGACAAAACTGCATGGGCACTTAAACTTAAGGAATTTCTGGATGGCGAACCTGCAAGTGCAGCACAAAATATAGATCCAACATTATCCACAGACTATGAGGCCATTAAGACGTTGTTATTACGCCGTTTCCACTTGAACGAAGAGTCATGTAGATTACGTTTTAAAAGTTTGTTGCCAGATAACAATAAAGATTTCACAGGTTTTATTGCTAACATACGCAATACTTTTAACAGATGGGCTGAACTGGCAGGTGTCAACAAATCTTACGACAAGTTAGTCGATTTGTTATTGAGGGATAAAGTATTATCTTCTGTCAGCCCACCATTCTTTGCTTATCTGCAAGAAAGAAAACCAGAATCTATTGATGAGTTAGAAAAAATTTCTTTAAATTACTGCACAGCTCATCCGAATGCTAATATTTCTGGCTCGTTGACAAGAGAACCACTTCCTGTAGCCTCCAATATGGCATATCATAATCATAACAAACCTAGAACACACAGTGTGGACAGAGGTAGGTTCAAAGGAAACTATGACATTAATTTTCATAAGGGACAGAATAACTTTAACAATAACTTTAATAGAGGAAGACAACAAACCAGAATTATTCACCTCAGTCAAGATACAACAGTAATCCACGTAACTCAAGTTATAATCGTTCATATAATTATAATAATGGTAACAAGTGGAACAATAGCGATAATTATAACTCGAGACATCGAGATAACAGTTACAATAGAGGACAACGGGATAATTCATCTAATTATTCTCGTCATCGTTCTCATTCTCATAGATCGACAAATTATAACCATAATACAGGGGCAGCCGTTACTACTGCTACAACCCCTGGTGTTGAGAGTTCACCTACTGATAACAAAATACAGTCTTCATCTACTTGTTTTGCAATGAATTATAACGTGGCAAATAGTTGCCCAACATGTAATCTTATATTTCAGAAAGCAAAAGAGACAGTTCTGAACTGCGGACACATTCTACCAGAAGTCAGTCTAGCAGTCAATGATGGAACAGGCTCGCTGATCTTCAACAGAGGAAAAGTTAATGGATCCATCGTCTCAGTCTTAAGAGATTCGGGATCGACCACGATCGGAATCCGTCAGACACTTGTTCATCCGAATTGTGCAACTGGAGAACATGTCAGGTGTATGACCTTTGGTGGAACCATAGAATGTTATCCAACTGCTATTATCTATCTCTTGAAACACCCTTTTTCACAGGCAACGTTAAAGCATGCATGTTAAGAAACCCAATTGCCGACCTTATGGTGGGATGCATACACGGGAGTAAAGATTGCACACCAGAAGAGATTATTGAATGGGAAAAAAATAATCTATGCATCGGAAATGCAGCAATAACCAGAGCACATACAAAAAAATTAGAGACTATGGACACTGAAAACAAGGAAACAGACGATCATGAAAGTATCGAGATTCATTCTGCTATTGACCGAGTATCCTTTGCTGCAAAACAGAGGGAAGACAGGTCACTAACAAAATTTTTTTCACTGGTCAACAAAGCTGACAATCTTGCTATGAACAAAAATAATAGTCATTGGTTTAGCATTAAAAATGACATTTTATTAAGATGTTTTATGGATAAAACTCAGATAAGACAACAAGTCATGGTACCTTTTGCTTTTAGACGGTACATACTTCAACACGCACATGATTCTAAGTGTGCAGGTCACATGGGTTATACTCGTACACGTTCGCGAGTATTATCGTCTTTTTTTTTGGCCGGGAGTATCACGAGATATTTCACAGTACGTACGCTCCTGTACGATATGCCAAGAAGTGAAAGCACGGGGAGCCTTTCACACGGCGCCTATTCAGGCTTGTGACATATCTGTGAGACCTTTCGACAAAATGGCCATTGATATCATTGGCCCACTTTTACCATCAGCCAGAGGACATAGATTTATTCTCACTTGCATCGATTTATGCACACGATGGCCAGAAGCCATCCCATTAAAAACAACCAACACCACAGATGTAGCTGATGCACTACACCTTATCTTTTCTAGAGTAGGTTTTCCTAGAAAACTTTTGTCAGATCATGGTTCTCAATTTATATCTGAGACTATGACAGAGGTAATGAAGACTTGGCAAATAGATAGAAATCTCAGCAGCATTTATCACCCAATGAGTAATGGTGCTGTAGAAAGACTTAACCGCACACTCAAACAAATGTTACATAAAGTTACAGTTAACCATCCACACGACTGGGACAGAGTTCTACCAGCTGTGTTATTCGCTTATCGAGAGGTGCCACATGAACAAACTGGCTTCTCTCCATTTCAACTAGTCTTTGGCGCTCCACCAAGAGGTCCTATGGGACTAATAAAAGACTTATTGATTGACTCCGAGATGACTCAGGATACCCAGTCATCCTATGAGTATGTAATTAATCTCCGGAATAACATTATTGATGCCTGTAAAATGGCAACAGCTTCATCTGAGGCTGCGAAAGAGAAAGCTAGAACTTTCCAAAACAGTAATAGACGATTACGTCAATTATTTCCAGGAGATCAAGCTTATGTGTTATTGCCACATAACAATAATAAACTACTAATCTCGTGGAACGGTCCTTACCAGGTTATCAATAAGATTTCTGATGTTGATTATGTCCTGGACATTAAGGGACATCACAAAATATTTCACATAAATATGCTCAAGCAATTTCATACTCGACCTGAACATCTACAAGCTATTTTTCATGAACTAGATGACACTTTCGTACCTAGATGTCACTATTCTAATTTGTCTGTTATCCAGGAAGAAGAATCATCTTTTCCTGAGGTACAGTTAGCATTACCTGTACCTGTAGTACAGCCTAGTGAATCTTGGCGGGATGTAACCATCTCCTCGTCAGTTACACCGCAACAGCATCAACAGATAGCTGAACTTCTACAATCCTATCAAGATGTGTTAACCGACATTCCAGGTCGCACATCAGTCATTAATCATGACATCACTCTTAATGATGATACTCCAATTCGGGTACATCCATATTCTGTTCCTCTACACTTTCTTACTAAAACTACTAAGGAACTTGAACAGATGTTATCTTTAGGAATTATCGAAACTAGTAATTCCCCATTTTCTTCTCCATTAGTTATTGTCCGAAAGAAGGACAATAACATTAGACTATGCGTCGACTATAGAAAATTAAATGCACAAACGATAGTTGATAGCGAACCACATCCACTTCTCGATGACTTACTGCCACGTCTATCGACAGCAACTATATTCACTAAGATAGACTTAACTAAAGGTTATTGGCAGATACCACTAACCGAAAAAGCTAAATACTACACAGCGTTTTCAACTCCGCTAGGTCTATACCAGTGGAATGTGATGCCTTTTGGGCTTGTTAACGCTCCAGCTACCTTTGTTCGCATGATGCGACACATTTTTTCAGGTAGACCAGACATTATTACATACATAGATGACATATGCTTATTTAGTTCATCTTTTGAGGAACATGTTTTGGGTCTCGAATACGTTTTGGATACATTAAGAAATAACAATTTAACTGCTAAACCCACAAAATTACAAGTAGCGTTTCACGAAATAACTTTTTTGGGTCACATTATTGGAGCAGGATATATCCGAACACTACCCAGTACAGTTTCAAAAATTTTAAACATTTCCGTTCCTCAAACGAAGAAACAGGTTAGAAGCTTGTTAGGTCTAGTCCAATATTACAGTAGATTCGTACCTAACCTGTCATCCATCACGGCTGTATTGTCCTCATTACTGAGGAAGGACATGCCAGTGAAGGTGACATGGACTAATGAGTGTAATAATGTATACCTTAATATTATTAATATCTTTTCAAACCCACCTATTTTGAGACTTGTTGATGCTTCCAAAAAGTTTATTCTCCGCACAGATGCGAGTAACTACGGAATTGGCGCATGTTTGCTCCAATACCATGACGACATCCTCCATCCAAACTTGTACGTGTCACGAAAACTGAAACCACCAGAAGTGAAATACTCTACCGTTGACCGCGAACTTTTAGCCGTCGTGTGGGCGATAACCAAACTTGAGAAATTTCTACTGGGAGCCCCTTTCGTAGTACAAACTGATCAAAGGGCCGTAGCATCACTACGACGGGCGAATCATAAAAGTCCAAAGCTCACCAGATACTCTATTCTCCTTCAACCATTCAACTTTACGATTGAGTACATCTATGGGACAGACAATATCGTCGCAGACGCACTATCTAGAAATCCTTTGGATGTATAGCAATCAACACTGACACTTTTCTAATACGTCAACCGAAATTACGTGTCACAGAAGAATGAATCCTATCGCGAAATTCTTAACATGGAGATAAACCTTTGCTTACAATTCAACTAAATAACTTGTACAGACGATTGCGAAAACGAAATGAACTAAATCAAATGACACTATGGTCGTATTTACACCAGAACTTTGTGTGAATTTCATTTATGACAAAACTATTGGACACATTTCCTTGCATCAAGTGAAAATAATAGAAAACACTATCAAAGTAACTCAGTATGCGACATGAACAATTGTCAATAGCTTCGATTCTCATGAACTGAAACATTTAAATATTTGTTTGTTAATCGGAATTCACAATGATCAAGCCTACGTATGGATCATCATATCCAACTTTCATTAATTTTAGTTAATTACGTTAAAATAATGGAAAATAAAATAAAAAAGGTGAGATAAATATGAAAAAAATAAAATAAAATTTAAAAATGAAAAAAAATTTTGAAAGAAGAAAAAAAATAAGATCTCACATGATTCTTAGATAATGTTATTGTATGTAACTATTATGTTTATTAATTAGGTTGATACATTACATACTATATTATTGTTTAAATTAGTTAGATAGGTTTTAACAACTTAATACTACACTTATTTAATTTCCAACACACATAATTAAGTTAAATTTATACATTACTGTCTTTCGCTACTTTATTTTTCATTTATTTATTTTTTTCTACTTAACATATCCCTTCAGTTCTCTCACATTAGATTTGCAATAACTTTATTTTGATTACACACTCAATATAATTAATTAATTAAATTTTAACTCGTTAAATTAGTCTGACATGACAGTTCATTGCGACATATTTTAATTTAATTATTTAATAGATATCAACATTAGTCATTTATGTATAACACTTATGTATAATATGATTATTAATATATTAGATGACTGTTACTGAGTCGACATGACCACGACACTGTTCTAGACAGAACATCGTAGTCCATATGCCGCATTGTTGGTTAAATTTTTCGATATTGTTAAATTTTTTTTTTTTTTGGTATTCATTCAGATAGGTTTTTGAAAAAAAAAAAAAAAAAAAAAAAATCTATCTAATAGATTTTTTTTTTTTTCCCCCAGTGGACAGGGAATTGTTACGGCAGATTTATTGGCATGGTCTGCTAGAGGTTAACAGCATCTGATTTTAGGGGTTACAACGTGTAATGTAATGTAAAAGTATTATTGGTCTAGTGAACGCTGTGACGTTTCAGCGTTAGTTGTCACGCACGGTGACCAAGAGACGAGACCCTTTTCTAGACGACCGTCGAACCGATAAGACGTGTCCTTGGAATGTTTTATTGCCGGGCTTATATTGCCGCACAATTATAGTACATTAAATAATGGACATGGGTCAGTCCAATGTGATAACGAAGAAAGATGAAGGTACAGGTTAGTAATTGACTAAACCTTGTCAACGTGAATATATAGTCCGCCTTAGTTATTCTAATGCCAGACGCATAATCTCACTGTCGGTGTATTGGATTTTCCAACCACGCGTGCATACAGTTATGCGGTTCTGACTACTATGTTTTCAAGCTAGGAGACAAAGGACTGATTTGTAAAGGAATAATATTTGAAGTATGAACTGCAACTTATTATTTATAATTCTTCATGATGACCATGTGTAAACTGTTCTTGTATGGAATCGATATAATAAATGTTTGTGGACTCGAGAAAGGACTTATCAAATCTATAACGTCAGAATTTGACTGTATGATGAAGTTGTCAATATTATATCCCACCTTCGCGTACTTCACCATCAAGAGCACGATCTCATAATTTACTGAGAAAAGACAATGGATAATTATATGTAAACGTAAATAATTCTAATTTTTGTGTTGGACCTGATTTATTTTGATTTCCATATATTTCCCAATGCAGTTAAAGCTTCTTATGCCTTTTGTTTCATTATTTTGATATCATTGTTTGTCCCTTCAACTTTGTCCATATTGTTGCCAATATATATCTACGATCCTACATCTTTAGGGGTGTTTCATGAAGGCAATCTTATGTTTTTACATGCGGCCATATAACTGGCGGAAAAGGATCGCTGGCATTGATTACTTACCTAACTATTTTTTTAGACATGTTTGTTTAGAACCTCTTCTGTAATCTCGTATTTGGAGTAGTCACAGGCACTCGTGCGAGATACGTTTATCGGTGGATTTGCGTCAGCTTGATGGCTGTAAATCCCCAGGAGCACTGATAATCAACAGACAACCAACACAGTGCATCTCAGTAAGAATAAAAATTCCCTGCCTTCTTCTTTAAGTACAATGCCTCGTGCGTGGGTGAAATCATGACTCTGCACAGCTTCCTGTCTCTTGTGTTGTGTATCAATTATGTTGTTGACTTATTTTCTGCGCCATAAAGTCAGAGTGTTCTTTATCTGGTAATATCGCATTGACGTTCGCCGACGTAGTTTCGTACGATTTACAGTTAGGGTTAGGGTTTCTGCCCCAGAGGACAATATGCCGAGCCGAATCGTTTTAACTTTATTGAATCCTGCGGTTGATGTGACGACTCCGAGCCGAGGGTTACAGTATAGGTGTAAATGCAGAAACCCTGAACCTAATCATACAAAACTACACGCGGAGCCGTCGGCGAACGTCGATGTGATATTACCCTTTATCTTATGTCTTTGTCGTCCTCTCTCTCTTTTTCCTTCAGTCATTTCTGTTGACAACGTATTTCCGCTGTCTACTTCTCATAAGGAAAGCTTAAAATAGTCCAAGCATTAACCGCGTACACAGAAATGGAATCAAGACAAAACCGATAGACTGAATAAGTATGGCCAGCAGGTTGGCCTGAACATCAATTTGAAGAAGACAGAGGTCATGACACTAAATGTGGGCAATCCTGAGCCAATAACAGTAAGGAACCAGAAGTTAGAACAGACAGACACATTACTTACCTAGGAAGCATAGTAACACCTGACGGCGGAACAAGCAAGGACATTAACAACAGAATGAATAAAGCGAGAACAGCCTTTGCTGTTCTCAACAACATTTGGAAGTCTTCCCAGTACAGCACAAACACCAAATTAAGACTGTATGAGAGCTGTGTACTTTCTGTGCTTCTCTATGGTGCGGAATGTTGGAGAGTAACAGAGAAGGAAATGTCGAAACTGTCCTCCTTCCACACAATCTGCCTAAGGAAAATTCTCCGAATCTTTTGGCCAACACCATCAGCAACCAAGAACTACTTATTCGGAGTAACCAGGAGGACATGCACACCATCATAGCTGGCAGACGCTGGAGTTGGGTTGGCCATGTCCTCAGAAGGGACCCTGATACCATCACAAGAACAGCTATGCTATGGACCCACGAGGGAAAGCGAAAGAGAGGCCGACCAAAAACAACTTGGCGGAGAACTGTGGAAGCTGAGATGCAAAGAATGAACCACAGTTGGGGCACTGTACGAAGGATGGCCGCCGACCGAGCAAAGTGGAATCAATTTGTTGCTGCCCTACAAGACGCCACCAGGCGTGATGGCCGCTGACTGCTTTGACGGTTGGCGGTTATGGATCAAAGAAGAAGAAGAAGAAGAAGACAGAAATGGAAAAAACATTATGTGTAATATATTTGTCATTGGAAGTAATAAGAACACAGAAATGGAAAAAACGATTCATTGGGAAGTAAGTAATAGTTTTTTTTTTTAATTTAGAGTCGCTCCTATCTTTTGGAAGTGAATCATGGCTGATCAGTTAAACGAGCAAGATAATTAATGGAGCCAGAGATATACACTGTGTTCGCTGATTACGCGAATATGCAAAATCGGGAGCTGAGGAAAAGTGCGAAAAATATGGCTACTGTTAAAATTAATAATTTAATTTCTGTACTTTTATGTTTTTTATGTTGTATTGTTTGTTGTTTGTTGTGAGCGTCCGATTGACAGAGTGGTTAGAGTGCTGGTCTCTCGCGGCAAAGGGGTTCAAATCACGGTACCGACACGCTTGTCTTCCCAGCTATAAATGGGTACCTGACCAGAGTCAGGGAGGAAGGGAACTGGTCACCCCACCTGTCAGTGCTGGGACCTAGTACGGTTGAAGTCTCTAACACTTCCACTCCCCTACGTCAGTATCTGCCTTGGGACTACCTTTATGTTTGTTGTACAGTTATTTGTTATGAAAATTTGTATTAGTTCTTATATCAATCTGCTTCTTCTTGCGATCGCATCTTTGATGTCTACACCGTCAGACGAGTTCTCATGAGGAACTCTCTCTGAAGTTTCTCTTAAGTCCCATACAGCTTTGAGTTTAGTGTTGAGTCATTGGGCCAGTATATCTTTCTTATTTTTATATCAATCTGTTTCGCTGAAGCATCCTCCAAATTGTAACGTACTTGTAAAAGATGGTCCCATAGCAGATCCTGCTACAAGGGAGTGATATGTTAGAGACTTAACCTATACTGGGTCTCAGTCTAATTAAGTGAGGACGTGTTAACTAGTTAAGCAGGTAGAGATACCTGCGTCGGGAGTCAGGTGTAAGGATATCCTGAGTCTGCTCTGGGTTAAGAAGGGAATAGGCGGGCTTGTCACCCTTCCTCGAAGCTAGACATAATAAGTCTGAAACACTTACTCCCCTACGGTAAAGTGGAGGGGGGAAAAGGCAATACGTATTACTAGGGCAAAAGACAAGGAAAAAAAACCTACGCGTTCATCAGAAGACAGAAGGCCTTGTGGCGCAAAGTCTACGTAATTCTCTCTTTCCCCCCCCCCCCCCCCCCCCGCTCGACTCTACCATTTACCACCAGGTTCGATTTCCAGGTGAGGGAATATAATTTATGGACATTTTTTTCAGAACCAGTGCTCCTAATGATGCCATACTCTGCCCTGGTCTCCTGGATAGTGAGATCGGATGCTTAGCCTTCTCGGATAAGAGCGAAAAAATATAAGGGCGGCGGGAACGCAGAGTCGTTAGTGGCCATACGTGCCCTTCTGCACAAAATTTTAAAAAAAAATAAGAAACCTACCCACCACAAACTCCAATATACACACATATTTGTAAAGCTGAGACTAAAAAGTGGAGGGGGGAAAAGGCTAAACGTAATACTAAGGCAAAAGACCGGAAAAATAAAACCTTAACAAGGCCGTTCATCAGAGACATTGTGGCCGTCCGACAAAGTGGGTTTATTCTTGTCTTTTGTCCTAGAGTAATCTCTTTCCCCCCCCCCCCCCCCCCCCCCCCGCTCGACTCTACACCAGGTGCATTTATCACATTTTTTTCAATGTGACTACCTACTCTCCCTTGGTCTCCTGGATAGTTTGCTATCTCGGATAAGTGGTCCTTCGCGGCGTTTTTAGTCCCACGCAGTGAAAATCAAATTCTGAATTGGCCACCTGCCTACCATGTATTGAGAATTCGTTGATTCTAAATCGCAGTGGAACAGAGGTGTGCACTGTGCACGTTGACTCATAAAAAGACCGTAAAAAGTCCAAACCACCCGTCCGTATTTCCCTTAATGTATCAACAATGTGACTACCCTACCGTAGTTTAAATGTGGTAGGCGTTTACACCGCTGCTATTGTAATAAGCGTACATTACTGTGAGGTATGTGGTAGCAAACACCGTTTACTTCCGGGGGAGGGAGGGGGAGGGGTGTATCTGAAGAGACTGCGTAAGAAGGGGGCTAATGTTCCCTCTGGCATGTCGTACAATGCGAATAAATTGAGGTCGTGCATGTGCCTGGCAATCTCATCATTAAAAAAAAAAAAAAAAGAAATTGCCACACAACCTACTGCTGCATGAACATGTGAATATAATTTATAGAAATTTTTTTTTCAGAACTAGTTGTCCTAATGATGTCATAATCCCCCCGATCACCTGGGTTGTGAGATCGGATGCATAGCCTTCTCGAATAAGGGCGAAAAAAATAGGAGGTTCCGTGTGCCAGTTGCGCACGTTAAAAATGCCTCTGAAGTTGGAAGTCGTAAAGAGTAGGCCATACTGCCGCTGCCCTGACAAAATTCACAAAATTAGGAAAAACCCACGCAACACAAAAATATTTATAGAATGTGTGATGCCTGTATACATACATTGGGATCCTTGTCGATGCTACGGAGTTTGTGCACTGTGCTGAGATCCTCCTCGTGCGACCTAAGGGAGGAGATCGGAGCACTGATGGAGTTGTCAGTGTGCAATGAAAATGGGCCTTAGAACCAAAAACAAACCAAACAGAGAACGCGCCATACTAATTTATCGGCTGTCTTTCTCCCGGCCATATTCCAATACAGTTTTCGGCCCTTTGGAGATTGTATAATGTTGTCCTCTGGGTCGTCCTGGAGGTCTGGATCCCTTACTTTTGGTTTCACATATTTGTCGTGGTAGTCTATCTTCTCCCATTCTGCTGACATGCCCAAACCATCGTAAATATGGGGATTATATTAAACAAGCTTAAAACTGGAATTTAGGAGCGTCTTACAATGGCTGAGATAGCCCAAGCTTCTTATCTTAAACTCTGATTTTCTCAAAACCGGGCATTCCAGACAAACGTTCTTCAGAGAGTTGAAACTTTTCACCAGGGGTATCGATTTCGTGACATGTGTATTAGGCGCGAAGAATGCTGTAACCTTTCACTAAAGTATCGATTGGAATACTTATTAACTCCAACCTTTCACTAAAGTATCGATTTCAATACATATTTAACTGTAACCTTTCACTATCGATTTCAATACATATTTAACTCAAACCTTTCACTAAAGTATCGATTTCAGTGCATATTTAACTGTAACCGTTCACTGAAGTATCGATATAAATACATGTTTAACTGTGACCTTTCATTAAAGGAGCATCCGATTGGCAGTGGTTAGAGTGCTGGTCTCTCGCGGCAAATTTGCCAGGTTCGATTCACCGTATCCACAAGTTTCAGTCTACCCAGCTGTAAATGGTTACCTGACTCTTCTCTTGAGTTATGGATGGCAAAGGCAGCGAGGAATGGAACTGGTCTCCCCACTCTCGAAGCTGGTGAAGTCTGTAACTTATTCTACTACCGCAGTAACTACTCGTGCGCTACCTGTACAATTTTACTTCTACTTTAAGAGACGGTATTTAAATACATTTAAATGTGTTTGCCTCTTGTGCTGGTTGTTTGTTTGTTTGTTTGGTTTTGCTTAATTGGGAAGTATATTTTTCACTGTTGTTATTGGAGTTGTTATTGCGTTGTTGATATTGCGTGTACATTTTTGTATGCGAAGTTCCATATATTCAGCGTTCGTTGTGTGTCAAGAACTATTGATAGCATCGCACTTGAACCTGACATTGGATGTGCTGTCTCGTGCGGGCACGGCATGGTTTCATGTAGCGTGTGTGGGCGAATCTGTTGCGATTGTTAAGTATGAGTAAGTCTTTAGAATGTCTCAAGTTTTTAAAATGTAAAAACAGAGCACAACACAGAGAAAATATTCTTATTTTGGTCTACACAAAGTTAAATTGATTAGATGGGTCGGTGTGGCTAATTGGTATGACGTCCGCCCCTAATTCTAAATGTACCGGTTCGATCTCAGTACAAGGAATATATTAGCAGGAAATTTTCTTTTTCAGCACCAGTGGTTCTTAATGATGTCGTTCTCCTTCCACGTTAAAAATCCCTCGACAGTTGCAAATCCTAAAGAGTAGGCCAATTGGCCGCTTCCCTGGCAACATTTATTAAATTAGGAAACCTACCCACCACAAATATTTATAGAATGTGTGATTCCTGTATACACACATTGGTATGTATCCTCGCAGGTTCGTGCACTGTGCTCAGATCTTCCTTGTGTGTGATCTAAGGGTGGAGATCCGAGCACTGAGCAATCAGTCAAAAATTACACGAGGAGAAGTGTAAAAAAAAAAAAAACCTATGGAATTCAATTTGGCTAATTATTTAACAGCTCCGTTATCGCAACGTATGTTTTGGTAAATGTATTGATAGATGTCTTTTAACATTTTGTCTTGGTATGTAGTTAAAATAAAAGCACACACACACACTTACTCACGCAACAAATATTCCAAATAAACTTTTCATTTCTTCGTCTCCGAATCATTATTTAAAGGCGTATCGTCTACGGCGACTTGGACTGACGTCTCAATAATTATTCGGGAGAAGTAGGACATATATTTTCTTCTTCTTCTTCGTACACTTTCAGACGTCTGCTTGAATATTTCAAAGAAAGTTGTAAGGTTAAGGCTATTTGCATCTCCGTAGAGCTTTTCCAAGAATGGTACTGGTGTCGGCCATATGTGCTTTCTCAGTTCCTCATATGTTGGGCATCTTTGAAGCAGACGTTCAGCAGTCATTTTATCGGTACCACAGTCGCACTCAACAGAGGGCAGTCCAAGAGGAATTAGATGGACAACGTTTTCTACACTGGAAGATTTCGAATATGCAGATGACATTGCACTACTCGCGCATTCACACCAACACATTCAAGACAAAACCGATAGACTGAATAAGTATGGCCAGCAGGTTGGCCTGAACATCAATTTGAAGAAGACAGAGGTCATGACACTAAATGTGGGCAATCCTGAGCCAGTAACAGTAAGGAACCAGAAGTTAGAACAGACAGACACATTTACTTACCTAGGAAGCATAGTAACACCTGACGGCAGAACAAGCAAGGAAATTAACAACAGAATGAATAAAGCGAGAACAGCCTTTGCTGTTCTCAACAACATTTGGAAGTCTTCCCAATACAGCACAAACACCAAATTAAGACTGTATGAGAGCTGTGTACTTTCTGTGCTTCTCTATGGTGCGGAATGTTGGAGAGTAACAGAGAAGGAAATGTCGAAACTGTCCTCCTTCCACACAATCTGCCTAAGGAAAATTCACCGAATCTTTTGGCCAAACACCATCAGCAACCAAGAACTACTTATTCGGAGTAACCAGGAGGACATGCACACCATCTGATAAACTCTGTATTGTTGTTGTTAACTCATACTGGCTACTAGTTGTTGAATCACGCTTTATTTGTTAAATGACGTGAATGTCCACCAGTTGATAAATGTAGATGTTGGGACTGGTGTAGTAAAGTGTAACGATTGTCAACTCATTAAACCCAGCACAGTTTTGGTCATACAGGTCATCTTGTCCTGGAACGTGATGAGGCTCCGACAAGAATGTGAGTGTAGACAATGAGTGTGTATATGAATGTCAGAACGCGAATGGTAGAATGATTCGATAGAGTTGACAAGTTGGTAGTACATCACTCATACTCACACTGTTCGAATTCAAGAAGTACTGGAACTACGGTGGTCTTTTTATAACATTTAATGAGACGCACACTTGGACAGTACGTGTATGGTTACAGGAACAAATGTCGACATAGACAGCATAATGTTGATCACAGGCATATCATCTTAAGTTAGCATTCATGCTTGGCAAATATCATAATGGAGCATTCGTAAATAAGCATTCAGAGTTCCATCATGTAAATCATCTGGCTTTACTGACTGGGCACGTCAGACCATAACCAATATATAGGAAGGCTCCTAGACCTAATCTCGTCTAGCGAATATCCCTTCACGTAAAGTTCAATATATATATTTTTCCATAAAGATATAGGAATCCCAGACATGGGTTCTCACATGTAGCAGTGATCTCTTGGTTCATCGAGCGATAGTACAGGCATCCCTTTTTCTCACTCGATAAATACAAAGTATATGAATTTCAACATGGCTGTTCTTCTCTCGTGAGTTTCACTCACTATAGGATCCAGACCAAAATTGGTCATTCGTTAAATGTCCTCATTTCTTCATAACTTCTGTCATAGAGGTAATTGAATAATATCATATAATCTAGTGCTGATACATAGGAATGTCATCTTCCTTTGAATAAATATTCTTTTCAAAAGTACCACTGTGCATCTGTTTATCGACAACGATGGCGAAGCCCAAGTTCATAATAAATTGTGGTTTTACCTTTCTATGCGAAATATAACTTTGCCATTCCTTGGCAAAAGAGAATAAACACTGGGGTAAAGTACATACAACATGTCTAAATGACTATCACTTTTCCCCATCTACTTATAGATCACTTTTTCGGCGATAGGCCGGCTACATCAAAATTCTACATCCAGACAGGATGACAGCCATGAATCACACCCCTTGCTAGCGATACTTCCGCTGCATAGCCTTTGACCTTTTCTAGCGACAACCAACATAGTTCGACTTAGAAATGTAAAGATATCCATATATAAGACAGACTCGTCCTACTCATACAAACACTACGTATAAATTCAGGCCATAGATATACTGAAGCAAGAATAATCTATTCCTACCCAGCCAAAGAATAAATCGCAGTAGGCCTAAATTCGTCCGCGGAGTCCGATCGAAGATGACGGAACTGCCTTCAAGGGAAGTAACTCAAAAATGACTTCTCCTTAAGCACTTAAAAAGGAAACACTTTGTTTACCAAAATATTTGCGAACATAATAAGTATATAAATGTATTATATTGCAAGATAGTAAAAATTGCCCTTTACAGTCTTACCACACCTCCCGGGAAAAAAAAAAAAAAAATTTTTTTTTTTTAAATACATCTAGGAGCACCATACAATAGGCTCAAAACGCAAGAATACTGCGCAGATGCAAATATCAGGAATAACTATAATTCCTAATATGACCGGTGAGAATATATCTCAAAATCTGAGAGAAATTGTTTCTCTACGAATAAATGTTTCCAGGAAGGTGTGATGTACGTATAATACAATTCTGGTAATTATACAATGCATACCAAAAATTCACACTATAATCTTAAATTTTATGATTTATGAAGAAACAATCATCAAAGAACAGCGGTGAATAAACATCAATAAACCGCTAAGTAGAGATACCATCATTCTATTATTAAATTACAAATGTGTATCTTAGTAAAGAAACAAAAAATAACTGTTGTAAAGTTATACATATTAAAAAATCCAATATTTAACAGTTAAGTGGCATCATGTGGGCATCTGGACAGAATGTCCGCCATCACATTTTCTGAACCACGGATAGCTCGTACCGAAAAATGAAAAGGTTGAAGAGCGATTGCGTATCGAGTTGATCTCGAGCTCTTCAAGTTCTTACTTTGGATAGCCGTAAGAGCTTTTTGGTCAGTTTCCACTACGAAATGCGCGCCCAGAAGGAATCTTTGGAGTTTGAGAATTGACCAAACCATTGCCAATAATTCACGGTCTAAAACCGAGTAATTTCTTTCTGCAGCATTAAGTTTTCTGGATATATACATTACAGGATGCAGAGTTCCAGAGTACTCTTGCATTAGTGCCGCTCCAATCCCAGTGGATGAAGCGTCACTACGAAGAACAAATGTCTTATCTGTTGTAGGTAACACTAAAATAGGTGGTGATGAAAACATAGTTTTGATCTTCTCTAGTGAGGATTGGCATTCATGAGACCAGTGAACCATGTTAGGCGACCCTTTCTTTAATAGTGTAGAGAGAGGTGCCATGATAGAGGACAGATTCGGAATGAAACGTCCATAAAATTGTATGAGACCTAAAAGACTTCGCACTTGCTTTTTAGTCCTAGGGATAGAGATGTTAAGTATCTTAGTGATATTATGGTCTTCTGTCTTCAAGAAACCGTGACCTACTCGATGGCCTAAGAAAGCAATTTCGCTAAAGCCAATACAAGCTTTAGATGGTTTTGCTGTCAGGTTATACTCACGCAGAGTTGATAATAATTCAACTAACCCTGAATAGTGATCTTCCCAAGTATCGCTGAAAAGACAGATGTCGTCTAGATAAGCAATGACATCTGACCGATACGATAGGATTCGACGCATCATGCGTACAAATGTAGCTGGTGCGTTCATAAGGCCGAAAGGCATAAAATTCCATTGGAAAAGGCCTCTGGGAGTAGAGAAAGCGGTAAGAGGTTTGGCGCGTTCGGATAATGGAACTTGCCAATATCCTTTAGACAAATCAAGTTTAGTGAAAAAAATGCGATTTAGAAAGACGAGTAAGTAACTCTTCTAGTAAAGGCATAGGTTCAGCATCGAACTTCGTAACTTGATTCAATTTGCGATAGTCAACGCAAAGACGTATGTTATTGTCTTTTTTTCGAACAATAACCATCGGCGAAGAATATGCAGAAGTGGATGGTTCGATTATTTGTAAATCTATCATTTCATCCAACTCCTTTTCAACCTGTGTTTGGAAATGTATAGGGATAGGATAAGGTCTAACCCTAATTGGAGTATGTTCAGTTAGAACAATGTCATGCTCAATGACATGAGTTTGTCCAGGGATGTCAGTGAGGACATCCTGAAATGTTTGTAACATAGACGAAACTTGTCGCCGTTCTCCTAGAGACAAATCAGGAGAAACAGTAACGTCTTTCCATGATTCACTAGAATGAAGTGGGATCATTGGAAGCGGAAGATTAACATCCGAAAAACTTGTTTCCTCATCCTGTATTACAGACAGTGATGAGTAATGACCATGTTTGACATGAGAATCGTCCGTTGCCTGGAAAATAGGCTGTAGATAGTCAGGACGTTCATGGAACTCCGTAAGCATATTGATGTGGAAGGTTTTATGCTTCCCGTTGATATCGACGATGTAGTCAACATCTGAAATTTTCGATATTATATCGTACGGACCTTTCCAACTAATAAGGAGTCTATTTTTCACGACAAGGTAGCAAAACAAATGCTTTGTCACCAGGACAAAGTTGTCGTAAAGTTCTCTTCTTATTAGCAAATTGTCTTGCCTTCTGCTTAGCAAATTCAGAAGAGGACGTTGCCAATTTGCATGCTTCGATAATCTTCTGTCTCAGCGCGATGACATACTCGTAAGAAGATTTTGTGTCATCGTCAATATTGTCAGCTGTTATAAGATCATGCAGCAAAGACATTGGGCCGCGCGGTCGCGCGCCAAAGACAAGTTCAAAGGGCGAAAACCCTGTATGTTCATTGGGGACCTCTCTGTACGCGAAGAGGGCCGCGGGTAAAACCCTATCCCAATCTTGAGGATGATCCTCAGTTATCTTCCCTAATAAGTTCTTAAGTGTTCTATTTAGTCGCTCGACCATCCCATTGGACATAGGATGATAGATGCTACTCAAAGATCTCTCTATCTGTAGAGTAGACATTACTTGAGACATGGTATCCGATATCAGTTGGGTGCCATGATCTGATAATATTTCTCCGGGGAATCCCAGCCGAGAAAATATAAGCCAAAGAGCATCTGCAATGTCAGCGGTAGTAATGCTCTTTAGAGGGATAGCCTCTGGCCAACGTGTGCACATGTCTACACACGTTAAGATAAACTGATGTCCTCTAGCAGATTTGATCTTGAATGGACCAATGATGTCTATCGCCATTTTCTGGAATGGACGAATAGGAATATCTGCAGCCTGAATAGGCGCAGCATGACGAGGACCTTTGGATTTGACTTCTTGACATACTTTACAGGATCGACAATAGATCCGTATGTCCTTGTTCACAAAAGGCCAAAAGAAAGCCGCAAGAACTCTTGACTTTGTACGGGAAAAAACCCATGTGACCAGCACACTGAGAGTCGTGTGCATGTTGTAAGATTTTAACTCTCAAATTCTTGGGTACAAGAATCTGAGAATGACTTGACTTAGTGGAGTCTTGCACCATACGTACAAGTACGCCATTCTTCATTGTAATCCAAGATTTACAATTTGAATCTTTATTCGGATCACCTTTCGTTACAAGAGTGAAGAATTTCTTAAGAGTCGGATCTTCTTCTTGTTGTTTTATAAACGAGTCACGAGAAATTACCAAGGGATCATCTTGGTTATGCACTTCATTATCTTCAACAGATGAAGTTTCAGGCATATTGAGAGCTTGAGCTCTAGTGACTACCGCATTAGCAGATTGCATATTTTGATTTTCCCAAACGGAAATTTGCTCCGGAGTGCATTCTTTGACTCCGTGAATGCGACCGATGATAAGATCAGCGATCGGATTCGGCAAAAGACATGCGTGTACATCTCCTGTGAAGAAAGGAGTAGCAATCCTAATGATAGCGGTAGAGTATTTCTCTATGGTGCCGCCAAATGTTACGCATTTGACTACTTTGCCTGTAGAATGAGAAGGATCTATGAGTGACTGCCTAACCCCAATAGTTGTGCATCCAGAATCAAAAAGTACTGAG
The DNA here is from genome assembly GCA_024509875.1 of Oreohelix idahoensis. Taxonomy (NCBI): domain Eukaryota; kingdom Metazoa; phylum Mollusca; class Gastropoda; order Stylommatophora; family Oreohelicidae; genus Oreohelix; species Oreohelix idahoensis. The sequence continues at coordinate 86,516 of JAMPIV010009400.1, read as the reverse complement.
ACTGGATTGTCATTTACTAAACCTTTGTGTAAGACAAGAGAACCTCTCCCATCATGCGCGATTGACGCAGGAAGAGCGGGAAGAGGATGCCCACAGCTTAAAGTAGACACTGTGGTTGGCTCAAATAATGTTTTGCATTGGGGGCACTGAGATGCTCTCCCAAAATCAAAAGCGGCACATGCCATATTATTAGAGTCATCATTATCTTTATTTTGTTTATAGGCTTCGTGGGACTCTTGCTGTGCAGAGTTCGCCTGGTAATGAGCTTTATGTTTTTTGAATTGTGCTCTACCTCTGTTATTATTGCCTCTGTACTTATCATTGTTTCCACTATTATAACCCCTACTCGGGTTTGAATCATAGCTCCTTTGGTTACTATCATCATATTCATTATAATGAGTATCTCGGTAATTATGATCCTGTTGTCTCCATGAAGGAAAACTTGGATAGTTTCTAGAATGACTTCCTTTGCGAAAGTTCCTGTAATTATGACCACCCCTGAATCGAGGGCTGTCAGCTCTTCTCCAGGTATTCGAAGAAGAACCCTGAAATGATTGGTTACCTTGGTTCTGATAACTGTAATAGTTACCTTTTTTATTAAACCTATTTTGAGGTCCTTGGAAATTTGTGAGAGTGATTAGGGTTGTATGGTGTTGCAGAAGCAACTGGCATACCTTCTTTAACCTTACTGTTGCTAATAGCTACGTCCGGATGTGCAGTGACGTATTGGGTACAATACTGTTCCATTTCTTTTAGAGACTTAGGTTTACGCTCATGTAAGAATTCGAGGAAAGGTTTATTTATACTTGACATAATCTTGTCTCTGAGTATCAAGTCCATAAGGGCTTCATAAGTCTTTTCTGTTTTGGATAGCTCAATCCAACGATCAAATGTAAGACGTGTCCTTGCAATGAATTCTGAGAATTCTACACCTGCCTCAGGCACCATTGTCTTAAACAACTTCCGATAACCCTCTTCAGACAACTGATACTTCTTTAATAAGGCTGCCCTAATAACATCATAGTTATCTTTGTCAGCCTCTTCAACCAAACTTAAACTAGTCAGAGAATCACCTTTCAGATTTTCTGATAACTGGTTAGCATATTGTGATTTGTCCACATTATGGGCTCGACACGAGCGTTCAAATCTATTTAGCCAGAATGTTATGTCATCACTGGAAGGGTTGAACGCTGGTACCTTGACCTTGTAAGTAAAGGGTTTACCATTACCACCAGATGCTTGATTACCATCACTTATGTTTGTTAACTTTAACTTTTCTAACTCAAATGCTAAAAGTTCTTTTTGGTGTTCATGTTCTCTTATTGCTTTTTTCTCTTGAGCTTCAGCTTGTAATTTTCTCTCTTCTGCAGCAGCTTCATCTTTTCTTCTCTCTTTTTCCATTTCCATCTGGAATCTTTTTTCATCAGTCTGTATCTGCAATTTCTTTTGTTCATCCTCTCTTTGTAATTTTTTTTCCTCAGCTTCTAATCTTTTCTCCTCAGCTGCTAATTTCTTTTCTTCAATCAATGCTTTTCTTTCTTCAGCAGCAGCAGCAGCTAATGCTTTGTCATATTGAGCAACTGCCCATTCTTCTAATTGCTGACCAGTCTTATCAAGAGCCCTGCCTTGTGTGATAAAATAATCTAATGTAGACATGTTGTCTAATAAGATCAGTAATTTGCAAAAGTAAATAAATTCACTTTCTTAGTCTTAATCAAAGACCTTGTATGATAACTTTTTAACCTGTGGAAAATAGTACTTAACTATCCCAATCACTGTGGGAAACAAGCCTTACAAAGGTCTTGTATAAATCCTTATATAATAACAGCTATAAGTTGCTGGTTCACTCTATAATATAAGTGCAGTGCACCAGAAATAGTGTTTTATATCATCAACTGTGTACCTTTAGTAATAGCAATTAACTATCAGTTGATTCTTGTACATCAATTTATATGATCAACTATATTTTAAATAGTGTATGTCGATCAGGCACAAAACAAAACAGTTATACAGAAGAACATGAAAACATTTGCGGAAATGAAATAAATCAAATGGGAAAAACAATAAAAGATAAACCGCAAGAGGATAACAAATACAAATAACGCCACAGTATATAAATATAAATTGAGAATAGAACTGAAAGATAGAATAGGGTAGACCAACAAATTACAAACAAATCAAAACAAACTAAAGAACAGAGGAATATTACAAAAACAACAATGAGTACAGTCTTCACAGCTAACACTAATAGCAACAGCTGTCGCAGCAAATTTTCAATCAAGAAAATTGCACCTATAGAAACGCACACATCAGACCCTCTATTACGTGGGATACTCTGTTGTGTGACACCGCCCAACCAAAACAACAACCCGCTGGATACAAACAAATATCACATATAAATATTTAAACATAAATACATAAATGCATAAATAGTATGGCAATATGATGTAAATAGAGTGTTGCAGAAAGAATGTGTTGTAAAGAAGGCTCAGTTACACTGCCTAATAGTACAGTACTGTGGTACTTTATTAAACAAATACTTCTGGTCTAATTATTTTAAATTCAACACAGAAATAGAAGCTCCATCGTTGATGTGAATGATAACAATCGATGTAGGACTTCTCAGTTCAATAACATTTCCTTTCGCAAACACTGTCAAATATTCTCCAGTCCTGATGTGTAATGTTCTATGTTTCAACCAAGCTTGCTGTGTAACACTGTCAGTTGTATGGCAAATGTCCAACGAACCAAATGTCAACAAACGCTGACCTAGTTACCGCATACTCTCGACAGGACAGGTCACGCTGACATCACTGTAGAGTTGTACTGTTGATGTATTTGTGTGTCGTAACAGACCCCAAGGAACGTCTGGTCTCAGTAGTTTACTTCTCAATATGGTCACTGTGCAGGTTGACCCAGGAAGCTGGCACACCAGTTGATAAACTCTGTATTGTTGTTGTTAACTCATACTGGCTACTAGTTGTTGAATCACGCTTTATTTGTTAAATGACGTGAATGTCCACCAGTTGATAAATGTAGATGTTGGGACTGGTGTAGTAAAGTGTAACGATTGTCAACTCATTAACCCAGCACAGTTTTGGTCATACAGGTCATCTTGTCCTGGAACGTGATGAGGCTCATCCAAGTCCTCCTGTCCCGTGCCAATAGTTCTTTCCATGTATCATTTTCACAATCTGACCAACTCTCTGTGTGTATTCTTGGTCTTCCTCTGCCTGTCTTGCCCTGAATGTCAGAACGCGAATGGTAGAATGATTCGATAGAGTTGACAGGTTGGTAGTACATCACTCATACTCACACTGTTCGAATTCAAGAAGTACTGGAACTACGGTGGTCTTTTTATAACATTTAATGGGACGCACACTTGGACAGTACGTGTATGGTTACAGGAACAAATGTCGACATAGACAGCATAATGTTGATCACAGGAATATCATCTTAAGTTAGCATTCATGCTTGGCAAATATCATAATGGAGCATTCGTAAATAAGCATTCAGATTCCATCATGTAAATCATCTGGCTTTACTGACTGGGCACGTCAGACCATAACCAATATATAGGAAGGCTCCTAGACTTGCGTCTTTCCCTTCACGTAAAGTAATATCTATTTTTTTTTGTAGCTTCTCTTGGTTCATCCGATATACAGAATATCGACTGGGTCTAAAGTCCCTCAATATACAGGCATCCCTTTTCTCACTATTTAATGCCAAGATATGTGTATGATTCTACATCTTGAATTGGTGTTTCTTCACTATGTTCAGACCAAAATTGGTCATTCGTTAAATGCGATTTATTCATAGGCATCCCTTTTTCTCACTAAGAGTAAAATTCCTATCATATAATCTTTCAGACATGGCTGTGACCTCTCCTCGAGTGTTTTTCAATTTGTCCTGCATCTGATTACGGTTATGGGACAGAAGAGCCAAGTCATCAGCAAAATCCAGATCATCCAACTTTTAGTCATAGAGTCCACTTTGATTCCTTTCAAAAGTGTGTTGTCGATGATCTCATAAAGTACAATCTATATGCCAGCAAGAAAAAAATGGAACTTTCATCCCTGTCGCACTCCTGTTCTTATCCCAAACGGTTCTGTAAGCTGTCCTTCATGAAGAACTCTGCATGTCATGTCTTCATATGTTTTCTTTATTAAATTAATGATCTTCAGGGGAACTCCATAATGCCTCATCAATTTCCAAAGTGATTCTCTGTCTACACTGTCAAATATCCTTTCGTAGTCCACAAATCCGATGTATAGTGGTGAACTCCATTCCAGACGTTTTTTCAACTATTATTCTCAAAGTGGCTGTCTGGTCTGTACAGGATCCGTTTTGTCGAAAACCTGCTTGTTCATCTCTCAGTTGCTTGTCTATGGACTCTTTTAATCTCTCAAGGATAATCCTGTTTAATACTTTTCCTGGCACTGATAGTAACATTATTCCTCTATAATTTGTGCACTCTTGTAAATTTCCCTTCTTAGGCAACTTAACCAGATATCCTTCCTTCCATTCTGAAGGTAGTTCTCTCCTAGATTTGTAAGTAGACTTTACCAAGTAATTTATAGCACTTAACAAAGGATCTGTAGCCGTGTCGATATCTGCTTTGATGGCCTCTGCTGGAATGCCATCAGGTCCAGACGCTTTTCCCTCTCTTAGAAGCTTTATGGCTTTCTTTATTTCTTCCTTCGTTGGTCTTTCACCGTTAATTTGTAGCTCTTCTTCTGCTGGCTGGATGTCCGGCGGGTTTTGTGGAGCTGGTCTATTGAGAAGGTCCCCAAAATATTCTGTCCACCTCTTCATTTGCTCTTGTATATTGCTGAGCAGTAATTCTTGTCTTTTATGAGGCAACTTGTTTGCTTGTATTTCCCTGTTAGCTTCTTTGTGCTGCTATACAGTTCTCTCATATTTCCTTTGGCTGCAGCATCTTCTGCCTCTCTTGCCAACTCCTCAAGATACTTCCTCTTGTCTCTTTTGATACTTCTTTTTACTTCTTTGTTTGCTTCTGTGTACACTTCTTGAGCCTTGGCTTTGGAACTTCTGGTTTTGCTTGCCCCCTGTTTAAAAATATGCTTTCTTGTTTAGTTTTGTTCTATAAATCTTGTTGATGGTTTCATGTTGTTAAATGCTTTTCTGTTGTCTTTCCCTTTGTGTAAATTTCACAAATCGCAACCAGATCCTTCCATACTGTTATAGATTGAAAGCTGCCAATAGTCTTCTGTATTCTCTACATCTTCCAGCTGTTGGAGCACTTGGAATTTGTTGGATACTGTGACCGCAAATTTGTCTCTTGATTCTTGATTTCTTAGCTGTCCTACATTAAACTGTTGTCTATAATTTTGCATAGTTTCATAGCTCTTGAGTTTCATTTTTACTTTTGCTATCAGAAGATAGTGATCTTATGCCACATCTGCTCCTCTATATACCTTTACATCCTGCAATGATGATCTAAACTTCTTGTTTATGCATATATGATCAATCTGGGTTTTACTGTTTATGTGTCTAGGATGATATCCAAGTTGCCTGTGTATTCGGTAAGGTTTGTTGTGGAAACATGCTTCAATTCCTTTAGCTATTGAATATGAAGTTACAGAATACTGTTTGCGAATAGCTCTCCAAAAATTCATTAAACTGCACAGCCCACTTTTCTCGTTATGGTCACTTGTTCAAATCCAGTGTTGACTGTACCTATAGTGAGATCATGTCACCCATAGATAATTGTGATGATAGATCTTTTTACTTTAGATCCATAATTTAGATGTAGTTTAGATAAAAATTCTTCTTTCGGAGACTCTTCTTTGTCATTAGTTTGTGCATAACATTGGGTGACATTTACACTCATTTTGGCTTTTTAGTTGTTAAATCAAAGCTTTATTTGTAAATGACGTGAATGTCCACCAGTTGATAAATGTAGATGTTGGGACTGGTGTAGTAAAGTGTAACGATTGTCAACTCATTAAACCCAGCACAGTTTTGGTCATACAGGTCATCTTGTCCTGGAACGTGATGAGGCTCCGACAAGAATGTGAGTGTAGACAATGAGTGTGTATCTGAATGTCAGAACGCGAATGGTAGAATGATTCGATAGAGTTGACAGGTTGGTAGTACATCACTCATACTCACACTGTTCGAATTCAAGAAGTACTGGAACTACGGTGGTCTTTTTATAACATTTAATGAGACGCACACTTGGACAGTACGTGTATGGTTACAGGAACAAATGTCGACATAGACAGCATAATGTTGATCACAGGAATATCATCTTAAGTAGCATTCATGCTTGGCAAATATCATAATGGAGCATTCGTAAATAAGCATTCAGAGTTCCATCATGTAAATCATCTGGCTTTACTGACTGGGCACGTCAGACCATAACCAATATATAGGAAGGCTCCTAGACCTATCTCGTCTAGCGAATATCCCTTCACGTAAAGTTCAATATATATATTTTTCCATAAAGATATAGGAATCCCAGACATGGGTTCTCACATGTAGCAGTGATCTCTTGGTTCATCGAGCGATAGTACAGGCATCCCTTTTTCTCACTCGATAAATACAAAGTATATGAATTTCAACATGGCTGTTCTTCTCTCGTGAGTTTCACTCACTATAGGATCCAGACCAAAATTGGTCATTCGTTAAATGTCCTCATTTCTTCATAACTTCTGTCATAGAGGTAATTGAATAATATCATATAATCTAGTGCTGATACATAGGAATGTCATCTTCCTTTGAATAAATATTCTTTTCAAAAGTACCACTGTGCATCTGTTTATCGACAACGATGGCGAAGCCCAAGTTCATAATAAATTGTGGTTTTACCTTTCTATGCGAAATATAACTTTGCCATTCCTTGGCAAAAGAGAATAAACACTGGGGTAAAGTACATACAACATGTCTAAATGACTATCACTTTTCCCCATCTACTTATAGATCACTTTTTCGGCGATAGGCCGGCTACATCAAAATTCTACATCCAGACAGGATGACAGCCATGAATCACACCCCTTGCTAGCGATACTTCCGCTGCATAGCCTTTGACCTTTTCTAGCGACAACCAACATAGTTCGACTTAGAAATGTAAAGATATCCATATATAAGACAGACTCGTCCTACTCATACAAACACTACGTATAAATTCAGGCCATAGATATACTGAAGCAAGAATAATCTATTCCTACCCAGCCAAAGAATAAATCGCAGTAGGCCTAAATTCGTCCGCGGAGTCCGATCGAAGATGACGGAACTGCCTTCAAGGGAAGTAACTCAAAAATGACTTCTCCTTAAGCACTTAAAAAAGGAAACACTTTGTTTACCAAAATATTTGCGAACATAATAAGTATATAAATGTATTATATTGCAAGATAGTAAAAATTGCCCTTTACAGTCTTACCACACCTCCCGGGAAAAAAAAAAATTTTTATTTTTTTTTAATGTCATCTAGGAGCACCATACAATAGGCTCAAAACGCAAGAATACTGCGCAGATGCAAATATCAGGAATAACTATAATTCCTAATATGACCGGTGAGAATATATCTCAAAATCTGAGAGAAATTGTTTCTCTACGAATAAATGTTTCCAGGAAGGTGTGATGTACGTATAATACAATTCTGGTAATTATACAATGCATACCAAAAATTCACACTATAATCTTAAATTTATGATTTATGAAGAAACAATCATCAAAGAACAGCGGTGAATAAACATCAATAAACCGCTAAGTAGAGATACCATCATTCTATTATTAAATTACAAATGTGTATCTTAGTAAAGAACAAAAAATAACTGTTGTAAAGTTATACATATTAAAAAATCCAATATTTAACAGTTAAGTGGCATCATGTGGGCATCTGGACAGAATGTCCGCCATCACATTTTCTGAACCACGGATAGCTCGTACCGAAAAATGAAAAGGTTGAAGAGCGATTGCGTATCGAGTTGATCTCGAGCTCTTCAAGTTCTTACTTTGGATAGCCGTAAGAGCTTTTTGGTCAGTTTCCACTACGAAATGCGCGCCCAGAAGGAATCTTTGGAGTTTGAGAATTGACCAAACCATTGCCAATAATTCACGGTCTAAAACCGAGTAATTCCTTTCTGCAGCATTAAGTTTTCTGGATATATACATTACAGGATGCAGAGTTCCAGAGTACTCTTGCATTAGTGCCGCTCCAATCCCAGTGGATGAAGCGTCACTACGAAGAACAAATGTCTTATCTGTTGTAGGTAACACTAAAATAGGTGGTGATGAAAACATAGTTTTGATCTTCTCTAGTGAGGATTGGCATTCATGAGACCAGTGAACCATGTTAGGCGACCCTTTCTTTAATAGTGTAGAGAGAGGTGCCATGATAGAGGACAGATTCGGAATGAAACGTCCATAAAATTGTATGAGACCTAAAAGACTTCGCACTTGCTTTTTAGTCCTAGGGATAGAGATGTTAAGTATCTTAGTGATATTATGGTCTTCTGTCTTCAAGAAACCGTGACCTACTCGATGGCCTAAGAAAGCAATTTCGCTAAAGCCAATACAAGCTTTAGATGGTTTTGCTGTCAGGTTATACTCACGCAGAGTTGATAATAATTCAACTAACCCTGAATAGTGATCTTCCCAAGTATCGCTGAAAAGACAGATGTCGTCTAGATAAGCAATGACATCTGACCGATACGATAGGATTCGACGCATCATGCGTACAAATGTAGCTGGTGCGTTCATAAGGCCGAAAGGCATAAAATTCCATTGGAAAAGGCCTCTGGGAGTAGAGAAAGCGGTAAGAGGTTTGGCGCGTTCGGATAATGGAACTTGCCAATATCCTTTAGACAAATCAAGTTTAGTGAAAAAATGCGATTTAGAAAGACGAGTAAGTAACTCTTCTAGTAAAGGCATAGGTTCAGCATCGAACTTCGTAACTTGATTCAATTTGCGATAGTCAACGCAAAGACGTATGTTATTGTCTTTTTTTTTCGAACAATAACCATCGGCGAAGAATATGCAGAAGTGGATGGTTCGATTATTTGTAAATCTATCATTTCATCCAACTCCTTTTCAACCTGTGTTTGGAAATGTATAGGGATAGGATAAGGTCTAACCCTAATTGGAGTATGTTCAGTTAGAACAATGTCATGCTCAATGACATGAGTTTGTCCAGGGATGTCAGTGAGGACATCCTGAAATGTTTGTAACATAACCGAAACTTGTCGCCGTTCTCCTAGAGACAAATCAGGAGAAACAGTAACGTCTTTCCATGATTCACTAGAATGAAGTGGGATCATTGGAAGCGGAAGATTAACATCCGAAAAACTTGTTTCCTCATCCTGTATTACAGACAGTGATGAGTAATGACCATGTTTGACATGAGAATCGTCCGTTGCCTGGAAAATAGGCTGTAGATAGTCAGGACGTTCATGGAACTCCGTAAGCATATTGATGTGGAAGGTTTTATGCTTCCCGTTGATATCGACGATGTAGTCAACATCTGAAATTTTCGATATTATATCGTACGGACCTTTCCAACTAATAAGGAGTCTATTTTCACGACAAGGTAGCAAAACAAATGCTTTGTCACCAGGACAAAGTTGTCGTAAAGTTCTCTTCTTATTAGCAAATTGTCTTGCCTTCTGCTTAGCAAATTCAGAAGAGGACGTTGCCAATTTGCATGCTTCGATAATCTTCTGTCTCAGCGCGATGACATACTCGTAAGAAGATTTTGTGTCATCGTCAATATTGTCAGCTGTTATAAGATCATGCAGCAAAGACATTGGGCCGCGCGGTCGCGCGCCAAAGACAAGTTCAAAGGGCGAAAACCCTGTATGTTCATTGGGGACCTCTCTGTACGCGAAGAGGGCCGCGGGTAAAACCCTATCCCAATCTTGAGGATGATCCTCAGTTATCTTCCCTAATAAGTTCTTAAGTGTTCTATTTAGTCGCTCGACCATCCCATTGGACATAGGATGATAGATGCTACTCAAAGATCTCTCTATCTGTAGAGTAGACATTACTTGAGACATGGTATCCGATATCAGTTGGGTGCCATGATCTGATAATATTTCTCCGGGGAATCCCAGCCGAGAAAATATAAGCCAAAGAGCATCTGCAATGTCAGCGGTAGTAATGCTCTTTAGAGGGATAGCCTCTGGCCAACGTGTGCACATGTCTACACACGTTAAGATAAACTGATGTCCTCTAGCAGATTTGATCTTGAATGGACCAATGATGTCTATCGCCATTTTCTGGAATGGACGAATAGGAATATCTGCAGCCTGAATAGGCGCAGCATGACGAGGACCTTTGGATTTGACTTCTTGACATACTTTACAGGATCGACAATAGATCCGTATGTCCTTGTTCACAAAAGGCCAAAAGAAAGCCGCAAGAACTCTTGACTTTGTACGGGAAAAACCCATGTGACCAGCACACTGAGAGTCGTGTGCATGTTGTAAGATTTTAACTCTCAAATTCTTGGGTACAAGAATCTGAGAATGACTTGACTTAGTGGAGTCTTGCACCATACGTACAAGTACGCCATTCTTCATTGTAATCCAAGATTTACAATTTGAATCTTTATTCGGATCACCTTTCGTTACAAGAGTGAAGAATTTCTTAAGAGTCGGATCTTCTTCTTGTTGTTTTATAAACGAGTCACGAGAAATTACCAAGGGATCATCTTGGTTATGCACTTCATTATCTTCAACAGATGAAGTTTCAGGCATATTGAGAGCTTGAGCTCTAGTGACTACCGCATTAGCAGATTGCATATTTTGATTTTCCCAAACGGAAATTTGCTCCGGAGTGCATTCTTTGACTCCGTGAATGCGACCGATGATAAGATCAGCGATCGGATTCGGCAAAAGACATGCGTGTACATCTCCTGTGAAGAAAGGAGTAGCAATCCTAATTATAGCGGTAGAGTATTTCTCTATGGTGCCGCCAAATGTTACGCATTTGACTACTTTGCCTGTAGAATGAGAAGGATCTATGAGTGACTGCCTAACCCCAATAGTTGTGCATCCAGAATCAAAAAGTACTGAGACTGGATTGTCATTTACTAAACCTTTGTGTAAGACAAGAGAACCTCTCCCATCATGCGCGATTGACGCAGGAAGAGCGGGAAGAGGATGCCCACAGCTTAAAGTAGACACTGTGGTTGGCTCAAATAATGTTTTGCATTGGGGGCACTGAGATGCTCTCCCAAAATCAAAAGCGGCACATGCCATATTATTAGAGTCATCATTATCTTTATTTTGTTTATAGGCTTCGTGGGACTCTTGCTGTGCAGAGTTCGCCTGGTAATGAGCTTTATGTTTTTTGAATTGTGCTCTACCTCTGTTATTATTGCCTCTGTACTTATCATTGTTTCCACTATTATAACCCCTACTCGGGTTTGAATCATAGCTCCTTTGGTTACTATCATCATATTCATTATAATGAGTATCTCGGTAATTATGATCCTGTTGTCTCCATGAAGGAAAACTTGGATAGTTTCTAGAATGACTTCCTTTGCGGAAGTTCCTGTAATTATGACCACCCCTGAATCGAGGGCTGTCAGCTCTTCTCCAGGTATTCGAAGAAGAACCCTGAAATGATTGGTTACCTTGGTTCTGATAACTGTAATAGTTACCTTTTTTATTAAACCTATTTTGAGGTCCTTGGAATTTGTGAGAGTGATTAGGGTTGTATGGTGTTGCAGAAGCAACTGGCATACCTTCTTTAACCTTACTGTTGCTAATAGCTACGTCCGGATGTGCAGTGACGTATTGGGTACAATACTGTTCCATTTCTTTTAGAGACTTAGGTTTACGCTCATGTAAGAATTCGAGGAAAGGTTTATTTATACTTGACATAATCTTGTCTCTGAGTATCAAGTCCATAAGGGCTTCATAAGTCTTTTCTGTTTTGGATAGCTCAATCCAACGATCAAATGTAAGACGTGTCCTTGCAATGAATTCTGAGAATTCTACACCTGCCTCAGGCACCATTGTCTTAAACAACTTCCGATAACCCTCTTCAGACAACTGATACTTCTTTAATAAGGCTGCCCTAATAACATCATAGTTATCTTTGTCAGCCTCTTCAACCAAACTTAAACTAGTCAGAGAATCACCTTTCAGATTTTCTGATAACTGGTTAGCATATTGTGATTTGTCCACATTATGGGCTCGACACGAGCGTTCAAATCTATTTAGCCAGAATGTTATGTCATCACTGGAAGGGTTGAACGCTGGTACCTTGACCTTGTAAGTAAAGGGTTTACCATTACCACCAGATGCTTGATTACCATCACTTATGTTTGTTAACTTTAACTTTTCTAACTCAAATGCTAAAAGTTCTTTTTGGTGTTCATGTTCTCTTATTGCTTTTTTCTCTTGAGCTTCAGCTTGTAATTTTCTCTCTTCTGCAGCAGCTTCATCTTTTCTTCTCTCTTTTTCCATTTCCATCTGGAATCTTTTTTCATCAGTCTGTATCTGCAATTTCTTTTGTTCATCCTCTCTTTGTAATTTTTTTTCCTCAGCTTCTAATCTTTTCTCCTCAGCTGCTAATTTCTTTTCTTCAATCAATGCTTTTCTTTCTTCAGCAGCAGCAGCTAATGCTTTGTCATATTGAGCAACTGCCCATTCTTCTAATTGCTGACCAGTCTTATCAAGAGCCCTGCCTTGTGTGATAAAATAATCTAATGTAGACATGTTGTCTAATAAGATCAGTAATTTGCAAAAGTAAATAAATTCACTTTCTTAGTCTTAATCAAAGACCTTGTATGATAACTTTTTAACCTGTGGAAAATAGTACTTAACTATCCCAATCACTGTGGGAAACAAGCCTTACAAAGGTCTTGTATAAATCCTTATATAATAACAGCTATAAGTTGCTGGTTCACTTTATAATATAAGTGCAGTGCACCAGAAATAGTGTTTTATATCATCAACTGTGTACCTTTAGTAATAGCAATTAACTATCAGTTGATTCTTGTACATCAATTTATATGATCAACTATATTTTAAATAGTGTATGTCGATCAGGCACAAAACAAAACAGTTATACAGAAGAACATGAAAACATTTGCGGAAATGACATAAATCAAATGGGAAAAACAATAAAAGATAACCCGCAAGAGGATAACAAATACAAATAACGCCACAGTATATAAATATAAATTGAGAATAGAACTGAAAGATAGAATAGGGTAGACCAACAAATTACAAACAAATCAAAACAAACTAAAGAACAGAGGAATATTACAAAAACAACAATGAGTACAGTCTTCACAGCTAACACTAATAGCAACAGCTGTCGCAGCAAATTTTCAATCAAGAAAATTGCACCTATAGAAACGCACACATCAGACCCTCTATTACGTGGGATACTCTGTTGTGTGACAAATATCACATATAAATATTTAAACATAAATACATAAATGCATAAATAGTATGGCAATATGATGTAAATAGAGTGTTGCAGAAAGAATGTGTTGTAAAGAAGGCTCAGTTACACTGCCTAATAGTACAGTACTGTGGTACTTTATTAAACAAATACTTCTGGTCTAATTATTTTAAATTCAACACAGAAATAGAAGTTCCATCGTTGATGTGAATGATAACAATCGATGTAGGACTTCTCAGTTCAATAACATTTCCTTTCGCAAACACTGTCAAATATTCTCCAGTCCTGATGTGTAATGTTCTATGTTTCAACCAAGCTTGCTGTGTAACACTGTCAGTTGTATGGCAAATGTCCAACGAACCAAATGTCAACAAACGCTGACCTAGTTACCGCATACTCTCGACAGGACAGGTCACGCTGACATCACTGTAGAGTTGTACTGTTGATGTATTTGTGTGTCGTAACAGACCCCAAGGAACGTCTGGTCTCAGAAGTTTACTTCTCAATATGGTCACTGTGCAGGTTGACCCAGGAAGCTGGCACACCAGTTGATAAACTCTGTATTGTTGTTGTTAACTCATACTGGCTACTAGTTGTTGAATCACGCTTTATTTGTTAAATGACGTGAATGTCCACCAGTTGATAAATGTAGATGTTGGGACTGGTGTAGTAAAGTGTAACGATTGTCAACTCATTAAACCCAGCACAGTTTTGGTCATACAGGTCATCTTGTCCTGGAACGTGATGAGGCTCCGACAAGAATGTGAGTGTAGACAATGAGTGTGTATATGAATGTCAGAACGCGAATGGTAGAATGATTCGATAGAGTTGACAAGTTGGTAGTACATCACTCATACTCACACTGTTCGAATTCAAGAAGTACTGGAACTACGGTGGTCTTTTTATAACATTTAATGAGACGCACACTTGGACAGTACGTGTATGGTTACAGGAACAAATGTCGACATAGACAGCATAATGTTGATCACAGGCATATCATCTTAAGTTAGCATTCATGCTTGGCAAATATCATAATGGAGCATTCGTAAATAAGCATTCAGAGTTCCATCATGTAAATCATCTGGCTTTACTGACTGGGCACGTCAGACCATAACCAATATATAGGAAGGCTCCTAGACCTAATCTCGTCTAGCGAATATCCCTTCACGTAAAGTTCAATATATATATTTTTCCATAAAGATATAGGAATCCCAGACATGGGTTCTCACATGTAGCAGTGATCTCTTGGTTCATCGAGCGATAGTACAGGCATCCCTTTTTCTCACTCGATAAATACAAAGTATATGAATTTCAACATGGCTGTTCTTCTCTCGTGAGTTTCACTCACTATAGGATCCAGACCAAAATTGGTCATCGTTAAATGTCCTCATTTCTTCATAACTTCTGTCATAGAGGTAATTGAATAATATCATATAATCTAGTGCTGATACATAGGAATGTCATCTTCCTTTGAATAAATATTCTTTTCAAAAGTACCACTGTGCATCTGTTTATCGACAACGATGGCGAAGCCCAAGTTCATAATAAATTGTGGTTTTACCTTTCTATGCGAAATATAACTTTGCCATTCCTTGGCAAAAGAGAATAAACACTGGGGTAAAGTACATACAACATGTCTAAATGACTATCACTTTTCCCCATCTACTTATAGATCACTTTTTCGGCGATAGGCCGGCTACATCAAAATTCTACATCCAGACAGGATGACAGCCATGAATCACACCCCTTGCTAGCGATACTTCCGCTGCATAGCCTTTGACCTTTTCTAGCGACAACCAACATAGTTCGACTTAGAAATGTAAAGATATCCATATATAAGACAGACTCGTCCTACTCATACAAACACTACGTATAAATTCAGGCCATAGATATACTGAAGCAAGAATAATCTATTCCTACCCAGCCAAAGAATAAATCGCAGTAGGCCTAAATTCGTCCGCGGAGTCCGATCGAAGATGACGGAACTGCCTTCAAGGGAAGTAACTCAAAAATGACTTCTCTTGTATATACCCGTTTGACTACAGATTGTCATGAACTCAATTCGTTCTGCACTGTTATCTAAAAATAGAAATACATATACGTACCGACGATACCTTTAGCAAGAACATATGTGTAATGTGAATATTGCACCAAGATGAAATTGTAAGGCCTGCGCGTTCTTTCTGTAAGTGTTCCGTTTAGTTTTCACAAACGCAATGTGCGCCTTTTCCCGAACGGTTGGTGGACATTTTTAAATGTTCTTTTTCGTTTCACTTGATAAATAAAACTCTTAATATGTCAGTAACTTCTTGATGCTATTTATAGTGTGGGAAACGCTGCCCCTATGTTAAACTGTTATTTCCGTTGTTTGTGGATATTTGAAATAAAGAGTTGATACAGCGTATTTATATATTTAATAGGATGGGTTATAAAATTCGTAATGGTGTTTACACTCAAAGGAGACATTTAAATAATCCGCCTGCGTGTTTTCAGAGGAGTCTAAATTGAGTCAGCACCGGAAGCGGCCATTGAAATAGATTTGACAAGCGCGTAAGGTTGTAGGCAGCGTTGCCACTCCTAGGTGTATTCACCTAGATCTATGTTTTTTGGGTCCCGTCTAGGTGTCACTTTTCTGAATTAGTTGAAGAATGCCACCAAGATTTCGCCCAAAATAACCAATAGCCCAAGTCGCCGATACCTAGGTTTTTTTTTTTTCCTTCAAAATTTAGAGTGGCAACGCTGGTGTAGGTAGCCTGCGGGCGGAAGATTCACAGACTGAATCACACAAGCAGACGCGATAATGTCTACGTGACATTATATCTGAGTCCTGTACAGGAGATAATGTTATAAGTGAATTCAATGACTTTGTTACTGTTCACGGGTAAAGTTATAACATAAATGTGAGCAGTATTTTATCGTTTCGGAAGAAGTTAGAGAGACGAAGAATGGGTAAGTGAGGAAATAGGAGGCATGGGACGCCATGTTGCCCAAGTGGCTATCCATATTTACGCTGCAACCTAGCCTTGACTTTGCGTCCGATTGGCAGACCTGTTTAGAACGCTGAGTTCTCGCGGCAATGGCACCGGTTCGAAACCCGGTGTCGCCACGTTCCAGTCTACCCAGCTGTAAATGGGTACCTGACTGTGTCCTTCAGTAAGGGAAGGGAAATGCAGCGAGGAAGAGAACTGATAA
Organism: Oreohelix idahoensis; assembly: GCA_024509875.1. Taxonomy (NCBI): domain Eukaryota; kingdom Metazoa; phylum Mollusca; class Gastropoda; order Stylommatophora; family Oreohelicidae; genus Oreohelix; species Oreohelix idahoensis. The sequence continues at coordinate 69,938 of JAMPIV010009400.1, read as the reverse complement.
CCACACCTGTCGATGCTGGACCTAAATAAATAATGAAGAAAACCGGAGTCATGGGAATAGTAAATAAATAAAGGTAATTAATAACCGGCTGGTAAAGTTGTCTCTAACATTTCACTTCACTACGGCAGTATCCGATATGAGACTACCTTTACAGTGTCTCCCAAGAATGCCGGCTGTTTGAGAAAACGAGACTTGACTAGGCGGTCATTAGCCATCCGCTTGGGAGATAAACTGAATAGCTACCGGAGACGCTTGAGACATGCTGTCCGCATTATGAGACACGTGTTTATATGAGCAAGTCTATACCGAACGGTAGGTGAGGTAGAGAATGAGATGAGATGGGTTAATATGAGAGCGAACATAGTTGTCCTGTGCGGGCCAGCCACCAGCTGACGTACCAAACGTATGTTCCGTATGTTGGGGGGAAACCTCGGGCTGAAGCATCGGCTTCCGTTGTGCGTGAGAGAGCCGGCAACTGACATACCACATTATGTTTTAATCTCACGCGCTGGCGACGTGCATTCCTAGCCATCAGTTTATCCTGCCAACTTTTCGTGCGCTACCTACATTCTGCACTGTACAGTTTTAGCCCCGTGTATCTCTCCGGGGGAGGGGGGGGGGTGTGTCTCTGATGAGACGAATAAAGAACAGGACAACTGCACCCTGATGCATGTCGTACCAGGCGACTGATATGAGGTTGTGCATGCGGTTGGTAACCTCATCATTTAAAAACAAATTGCCACATAACCCACCATGGCAAGAGCAAGTGATTTCTTAGTGCGGGCTTCCTGCAAGGGGACCGGCTGTAGTGGTGGTTGCATGATCCGTAAGGAACACAAAGGAAAATGATATTGATTATCCTATCCCATATATAAAATCCCAGCTTTTTCTGTCAGTGCGTAACGCTAAGGGATGCAACTTCGGTTGAAAGTTAGACATCAGTTGTATTGTTTCCCTTATATGTACTCTGCCGAAAATAGTAACACTTAACAAAGAAAAGTGCGCAAATGACGGTGTGCACAAAAATATATTTATAGAATGTGTGATCCCGTATACACACATTGGGATCCTCGCTGCTGCTACGTAGTTCGTGTACTGTGGTGATGCACAGTGGTTTTTTAAAATACCTATGAATAAGTAAAATTACCGTTAGGTATTGGTGCGTTTGAATTTAATTCCCGTCTTATGACGGGCTTTTACACTAGTGTAATTATACTTAATGCTATTTCTGTTACACCACAGCACTGCAACGAAACCCTGTAACCTTTTGGTTACAACTTAGTTGTCAGTTAACTAAACTGTTCTTCGTGTTTCAAAGCCATGCAGTAGGGAAATAAATTGTTGTTGTTTAACTAGGGCTGCTGAGCTTCTCACTGTTTTGCAGATAATACCAAGTTGAAGACTCCATGATGTTATCTACACTGTAGTAGGGGTAGTAGTAGTCCTTTCAGTCATAAGTGACTGTGGGAATGCACCCCTGAGGTGATAGCCCTTAGTGTTTTATTTTCCTGGTGTTCATTTCGGCGTGTACTTTTCTCTTCTCCTTGTTGTGAGAGCGTCTTTTTGCCCAGTCTGAGGTGGCGCCGTAACAGAGCATCGCAACTTGGTGCGATTGGCAGCTTCATCCTCCCAGGTTGCTGGATTTATATCCAGTTCCTTCATGACTCTCTTGCACACATCTTTAAACCGCAGCTGCAGTCGCCCGACTGTTCCTTTGCCATCTGCCAGTTGTTCGTAGAAATCTCTAGGGGTACGACCATCTTTCACGCGGCGGACATGGCCAAGCCAGCGTAGTCTAAGCTGTCTAGGCAGTGTTTACATGATTTGAAAGCCAGCACCTCGTCATTGGTTCCTTTGTCTTTCCACGAAATACCAAGTATGTGGCTTAGATCTTGGCTTTTGCTGTGGCTTTTCTGCCATTCCGAAACGTGTTGAGTAGAAGTCATGAGCACCAGTTTCTCCAGCTTGGCTTGCGTTTAAAGGACCATCACATCTGGTCCCAAGCTAGGAGGAAGAAACGCATGGTATACTTTGCATTCATCGCCATCCAAAGGGGTTCTTCAAATACGCAGAGCTAAAATACAGTGCTCTGATTCTGGGCTCTCCCAAGGAATTGTCACGTCCTACACAAATCCACTTCTCAGCTCCCCCTGCCTATTATGTCCATAGTAAGGTCCTTCTGCATGCAGTCAACCAGATCAAAGCCAGAGTTAAGTCTGGGGTTCAAATGACTCTTCCAATCTTATTGTGCAATGCTGGGTTCTCAATATTTTTCACCACAGGGCTGAAAGTGTGTGGATGATTTCAAGAGTCCATGATGGTGTAATTAACCTCACAGACATAGGTTCACTTCCACATCTGTATACTACAGCATTGTGCTTAGCTGGTGGTCATATAAGGATGACTCCACGTGTGCTTCGATGTGTAGGGAAATAAACAGGAGACAGACACGAAAGACACATAAAAAAACCTCCAACGGACAGCACAGGACTGGAAAATCATTAACTTTCAGCTCCAGTGGGAGCATAGATCTGCAATAAATCCACAGCACACCTTCCTTTCTTGTTCCATCTGTTGAAAGTATTTCTATGTTAAAAAAATCAAAAAAAAAAATCTGTCATATCTGTCTTCAGTTGCAGGGACACCCAGATTCCGATACTGCAGAACCAAACTATACGACCCAAGAAGAGATGAAGTGATAATTTTCAGACTAAGAAACTGGCCATTGGCAGACTCACATACCATTTGCACAATACATTGACAATCGGACAGACGACAGATGTGTACCCATGTGGGGTGAATAAACAAACAGTAGAACACCAACTCCAAACTTGTTATCTCCATGAGCGGAGCAGGGTGGCAGCGTGGCAGCCTCCAACCTGTATGGTGAACGAGAGAAGCATGAGACAGACTTGCAGCTTTATAAAGAGATATAGATGTGGTTATTTGACAGCGAACGGCGACGAAGAAGGAATTCCAGAACCAGCCGTTGTTTTGTAATGCCACGCAGCTGGGTTTCTTACGTGTGACCTACTGAGTGTCTATGGCGATAAAAGCATTGGCAGTTTCAACATTACGCAATTGTCATCCCATCTCTCAGTGATGAACATAGTATAATGACGTCTCTAACACTTAACTCCCCTATAGCAGTATGTGCTGCGGGATTGCCTTTATTTTATTACATGTTTAAAAGGAAGCAAGAAAGGAAGGCGTGTACAGAAAAATATAGAAGCTAACAAGGAAAAGCTTCAGATAAACAAACCCAGTAACCGTCTGGGGCAATCAGTCTATCCATTAGGAGAGCGCACTTAGTTACTCGGTAAACAACTAATTAAGTTGGCCAGCTACATCTAAACAGATAACATCTCTAGCCAAAAAAAAAATATAACCCAGCACCGATCTACAAGTTTTCGCGATACGTGCCGGAAACGAAATAGTAATTGTGTCGATTGAAGCATGATTTTCAATCATGGTCATCTACTGTATGTGGTTGAAAGAGCCAGATAAACACAATGGAAGAAGGGTTGCTGGCGTTGGCTAGGCCACTGTTCCGCAACCAGTGTGCCGTGACACACTGGTGTGTCGAACGAGTCTTCTTGGTGTGCCGTGACACACTGGTGTGTCGAACGTGTCTTCTTGGTGTGGCGTGACACACTGGTGTGTCGAACGTGTCTTCTTGGTGTGGCGTGACACACTGGTGTGTCGAACGTGTCTTTTTGCTGTGCCGTGACACCAGACAGAATACACCATATAATGGTATACACGCTTATATATGACAGAAAAAAAAATTATGGTAAATATTACGTAAGAATGTCACACGTACAATTTTACAAATAAAAAGTTGGAGTTATCATCCTTCACCACTCACTTACAACAAATTAGGGAGCGCTGTCTTGTGATTGCAGCAAATTTTGATATATTTGTCATATCCATCTACTTAAATATTATATATAGCGTATCGTGGAATTTTGAAGGACACTTTAAGTGTGCCGCGAAGTATAGTCCGTTCGGAAATTCGTGCCCACAGAAAGCGTCAATTTTCTCCAAAACTGTTTGTTGTATGGACATGAATTTTTGCATGCAGTCTTATGATTTTCCATGCAGTTAAGATTTTGCGATCATTACATCCACAGCTGTCGCGAAATTTGCAAAACGGCGATTTTCTTTGATCTTCTTGGAATGTTTGCCTAAATCTGCCCGTAACATTAATTCTTACAGTAAATCGCAACATTTGTGCGACAAGACGGTTCAAAGGCGTGTCCTAAATGTGTGATTGGTTCTTCACGTGATTTTGATACGAGGAATGATGTTGTGAACAGTGCTGTCACAAAGAAGGTACTCGAAATCCCCCTTGTTTTCTGCTTCGTCTGCAAATTGTAACGCTTTCACGTTGATAGTAAAAGCTTACTGTATTATTACCCACTTTCTTCAATGAAACGTGTGCTGTATTTCTTGGAAAAACATTGAGAGGCACCCTGCGTAATGACCTAAATTAATCCTAACATTAATTATATTACGTTACCAAAACGAACGAACAGATGGACTCAAATAGAAAGAGAGAGAGGGGCGAATAAAATCAGGAACGCATGCAAAATTAAACACGCGTCGCGCGATACACAATTACTACTATCACGCGTGTTAGGCTACATGCACTAACTTTTTCGGACGGACAGTGATAAATTCACTACCCTTCCCAGAGTTAGGTTTTAAAATCATAAAAAACGCTTATTAGGAAAGATAACATTATATGGGTTTACGTTTGAAAACATTACAGTACCCAGACAGCACATCTTCGAAACAGGAGGTAGAGGAATTGCATATTTTGAACGCAGCCACGTAGCTCTTTTAAATTTGGATATTTGGGTTCCTTAGGGCTTGCTGACAAAGAATATGTAAAACGTTACGCAAATAGTCCAGGAATTAATAAATTATAACCAAAATAAAATAGTGGGGATGCCTGACAACATGGAATCATTTCTGCTCATAAAATTTTTTTATAACGTGTTTGAAAAAAACCTTACGTTACAGAAATAGCCTACCATGTAAACTCCAAATTGATTGGAGCGCAACAAATGAAAGACTAACCACGATTGGTCGGGCTATAAATACTATCTTCGTTGTTAGGGGAGACGTGGAAAGGTAACATTTTTTCAAACACTTGTCGAAACGTGGCTCCATTGGCTAGACTCGCTGATATACTCACTTAGGAGCGTTAGTTCGAGACCACTAGTGCAAATAAGCTTGATAAAGCAACAGTGCGTTGAAGCCAGCTCATATTTTGCTAAATAAAAGCCTGGAACATAAGCAGATGGGAATTTGTGCCAGTCATTGTGCCAGAATTCATTGCTAATCAACGTATCTGTGTTTATTTCCATGAAATTGTGGTAAGCTTGAAACATTCAGTATCTTTTAATGAAAATTGAATGTGAATTGTTAATTTATGCCTGTATATATGTGTAGTTCAGTAGCAAACATGATGTAAAGCCTATAATGCTCCAGCCTGAACAGAAGGTGTCGGAGGAAAGTAAAACGGCATGGAATGGCCAAACAGTACACTGACACCTAGATGATTGATTAGACAGAAATAATGCTGGAAGTGCAGAGGCGTGGTAACCATTAAGGAGGTAAATACTGGTATAAAGTATTTCAGATGAAGCTGACAGTTGGCCTAACGCTCTGAACTCAATGTTTGTGATGTATTGTGCTCAGTGTAAAAAGAGAGTATAAATTAGTTATGAAGTAGAAGGTACATCCTTCTTGTTTTCAGGGACCGTGGTCTTGATGGTATTGAGCAGCACCTGGTCAGAGCTTTGCTGAATCCAGAGTCGGACAGCATACTCCTTGGTCTTTTTAGCTATCAGTGAGGTGTCTCCAGAGCCCAGGGGAGAATTCGAGCAGAGGAGTCCTTTCCTGCCGCCATCACGCAAGATAAGCTGATTTGGCCAGCTGAGCTCAACATTATGTCCCCTCATCTTGAAATGACTTTGTAAAAATAACATTCAGAGGGGAATTTAATTGTCTTAATATCAGGAACTGAGAACATCTCCAATACTAGTCCCAAAAGACAAACTATTGAAGTCATGATGACAAATACCAACAGAGCTTGAACAAAACAAAACCAGTATTACCTCATATTACTACTACACAACTGACACACATAGGATATTTTTAATAATATATGTCACTACAATATTCATATTGATAAAGTCTGTACATATACTTGTAATTAAAATTGATTGTGATTCCTGGTTCCTTTGTATTTGAATCAGGACACATATACCTTTATGACAACAATGAATACATATTGTTATTTGAAAAGTTATCAGTGACTCCTTAAGATATTCTCATAGAGTGTTATATGTATGTGAGTGTCACAGTGTTGTCAAGAGTAGTGGATTAAATTAAATTGTTTATCTGTCTGTTGTTGTGACTTACACTTCATCATACACATACCCTAGACACATAACGTAGTCATCACACTATTCCAGAATAATTCTGACTGAGATATATATATATATGTGGTAGCAAGTAAGGTTATCTATAATACACTACTCTTAATAGATATAGATACCTTCACAGCTGATCTCAGTCAGTACACTAAGTCCCCTATAAATATTTATAACATCCCACTTCACCACATATATTGGGGGCGCGCTCTTGGGATTTTGAATCTTTCCCTATTAAAAATATTGGGGGTAATTCACTTCAGGGAATATAAGAATTAAAAGGTATCCTTGGGTGGAATTAAATAAGGTTGAGCTCACGGTGCCTGTGTTGTCCATTAGATATATTTAGAGATTAAATTGTTGGTTAGACATTGTAGAAATTTACCTGATAGACAATGGCGGACCTGGCCAAGTTTCGATCTGCTGCTGTTCAGACTGCAAAAGAGTTAGGATTAGATGGGCAAGTTATGGTTGCCTATGTCACTACGGAATGTGACAAATTTATTGAACGCGAAGAAAGAAGATTAGAAAAAGAGGCCGAAAGAAAGGTAGAGGCTGAGACTAAGAGGTTGCAAGCTGAGGCTGAGACTAAGAGGTTGCAGATTGAGGCTGACAAAGAGGCTAAGAAATTGGAAGCAGAAAGAGAAGACAAAAGATTAGCTGCAGAAAGGGAAGAGAAGAAATTAGCTGCAGAAAGGGAAGAGAAGAAATTAGCTGCAGAAAGGGAAGAGAAGAAATTAGCTGCAGAGAGGGAAGCAGAAAAGGAGGAGAAAAGATTACAAAGGGAACATGAATTACGACTAAGGGAGTTTGAGTTTCAGGGCCATGCTCCTGAAAATGGTGCCAGTCCCTTTGCCTCTGATGCCACTGCTAGCCAAGGAGCCTCAACCTCAGCTATGAATTTTCATTTAGATCATTTTGTTGAGAAAGACGATGATATTGAGAGCTACCTAAATAGGTATGAACTATTAGCTACCACGTATGGGTTAGAGAGAGAAAGGTGGAGCTTAAAGTTATCTCAGGGACTTCGTGGGGCAGCTTATGAAGTTTTTGCAAAAATGAGCAGAGGTGATCAGGAAAATTATGACATGCTAAAGCAGGCTCTTTTGTTAAGGTATGAAAAGAATGCAGAATTTTATAGGAAAAAATTTAGGAATGCTAAACTACTGTCAGGTGAAACCTATCACCAGTTCTCTGCACGAATAGAGACATACTTGGAGAAATGGACTTCTCTGGGGAAAACCCAAGATCTTAAGGAAATGGTCCTTATAGAGCAATTAAGAGAGTCCATGGCTCCAGACCTGAGAAAGTTTCTCATGGAACAAGGTGCAGAGAGGCTGGGTGAGTTGCTAAATGTTGCTGAAAGGTATCAAGCAGCTCAAGCAGAGGTAACAGGTAATAAAAAGAAACAAGTGGATAACTTTAGGGCAACACAGAACTTTAATAAATTTGATCCTAAGGATCAAAATAAAGGTAAGCACCAATTTGATAGGCCACGGTATGAAAATAAAAATAAATTCCCACAATTCGATGAAAGGAAATATGATGAAAAAAAATCTTTCAACCAAGGAAAAAGGTGGTGTAAAAATTGTCAGATGGACAATCATGACACTGACCGTTGCAGAAGGAAACCTGTGTATATGGCAACCCTTCAGGTCAGGTCGACCTCAAGACAGGAGGAGGATATTTTGTTAGATACCACTCCAGAAGAGATGAGGAAGGCACAGGCTGGGGATAAAACACTCAAGCCTTGTTTCAGAAAATTGTCAACTTGTCATACAACTCCAGGCAAGGGAGATTTTTACATGAAAAAAACAAGTTGATGTATAGGAAGACTGGAGCTAGATCCAAAGGTCACGGACAGCTGGTTCTTCCAAAAAGATATAGGGCAGACTTAATAAGGAGCCTACATGTGAAACCAGATGGGGACCATGAGAAGATAGGTACCATCATTCAAAAGGTGGCTCACAATTATTATTGGCCCAAAGCAAGATGGGACATTGAGAATTTTGTAGAAAGGTGTAGCATAGCACATGAGGGAACACCCACAAGTGGGAACATGGATCAGGACCTGGACACGCCCCGGGGCAAAATTAGGCCTGATAATAAAAAGAAAAATAGATTTGATAAAGTGGACCAAATGGAATGGGAAGCCCCTTTTCACGGACAAGCTTCACTTAACTGTTTTACAATGGCCACTATGCGGAGAGTGCAAAAAGATGTCTTACCCCAGGATAAGCCGACAATCCCTCAATCGGACTTAAACAAACTGGAGGAAGAGGATGTAGAGAGGAAATCTCTCATCAAGAATTTTAAGTGGGGAGACAGCCCCAAAAGAAAAATTGGTAGCGGTCGTTTTGTGAATGATAATTCTGGGAGGAAAAATCATCACTATAAAGCTTCGAGTGGAAGAGACCATACCGGTGCATGGACAAATAGGTCCACACAATTAAAGGTCCATATGTAGCTTTGTTAAGAACGTGGACTGATGAAAAGGCAGAGGAAAACATTACATCTTCATACCAATATGTGAATGAGCTGACCACTCGGTTAAAAACTGGCTGGAAACTTGCCAATGAAAATTTGAAACAAGCCAGGAAGAAACATGCTGCCTATTATAACAGGAAGGCGAAAGACAGAAATTTGGCTGTGGGAGAGAAAGTACTGCTTCTTCTCCGGGAGTCAGAATAAGTTACAAATTGGATGGCAGGGTCCATATACAGTTTTAGAGAAGGTGTCTAGAACAAATTATAAGATAGATAAGAAGGGGAAAGAAAAAATCTATCATGTGAATCTCCTGAAGAAATATTTGGAAAGAGAACATCAGGAAGAGACACACTTGTTGACCTTCCATCGCCATGGAGATGAAAAAGGAACCACTTTCATCATTTGAATATCCATTACACCCCTGTGAGACAGCAGCACAGGTGAAAATCAGTACACATTTAACGAAAACACAGAAAGAGAGAGTGCAACAGGTTCTAAATAATCATGCAGAGGTGTTAACAGACCGACCAGGGCATACAAACCTATTGGAATATGATATGAAACTAATAGACTCCACACCTGTCTGTATGAAACCATATTCGATTCCGTTTGCTAAGGAGAAAGCTTTGAAGGAAGAGATAGACTATCTATTGAAGGAAGGAATTATTTCGCACAGTGAGTCTTCGTATAGTTCCGGTGTTGTACTCTTAAGGAAGCCCTCTGGAGAACATAGACTCTGTATAGATTACAGGAGACTGAATGCTATTACAGAAGGACAGGTGGATCCATTGCCGGATACAAATCAGCTGTTTGCCAGACTAAATAAAGCTAAATATTTCTCAAAAGTGGATCTGAGTAAAGGATACTATCAGATTCCAGTAAAGCCTGAGGTTAGACCATACCTAGCTTTTAGTACCTCAGAAGGACACTATGAGTTTAATAGATTGCCATTTGGATTGAAGAATGGGCCTAGTGTCTTCTCTAGAATGATGAGAAAATTATTGGATCCTCTGAATAATCCCTGTATAACAAATTTTATGGATGATAGCCTTATAGCAACAGAAACATTTGAGGAACACATTGACTCTCTGAACATGCTGTTTGATCGACTTAGGGAGGCAAATTTAACAGCCCGACCAACCAAATGTTGCGTTGGATGTAAAGAATTAGAATTTTTGGGACACACAGTTTATCAGGGAAACATGACCCCTGACCCAAAGAATTTAGAGAAACTACAGAAAGCCCCGAGACCACAAACCAAGAAGGACGTGAGATCCTTTGTCTCATTATGTGGTTTCTACCAGAAGTATATCAAAAAAACTTTAATTCCATATGTGCACCGTTAACTGAATTGACACGTAAAGGACATCCAGATCGCATTACATGGACACCACAATGTGAAATGACTTACCAAGAATTGAAGGAAAAGCTCACAAGTAAACCCATTTTGAAATTACCTGACTTAAGTCAAGAATTCATAGTAAGGACGGATGCAAGTAATATTGGGTTAGGTGCAACTCTACTACAGAAATCAGATGCATTGGATGGGGAATTAAGCCCAGTGGCATATGCTAGCAGAAAGTTGAATAAAGCTGAAATCAACTACTCAACTAGCGAAAAAGAATGTCTTGCAGTAATATGGGCGATAAAGAAATTCAATATTTATCTATATGGGAAGGCATTTAAGTTGCAAACAGACCACAAACCTTTATCGTTTCTAGCACAGGCTAAGCATGAGAACTCCAGGTTACTCCGATGGTCTTTACTTTTGGCTCCATATAATTTTAGCATTGAGTATATATCTGGAAAAACCAATTTGGGAGCGGATTTTTTAAGCCGCCATCCGTGTGATGAGAATCACCGTAAACCCCAGAAATAATAATAAATTTCTCTATGTGTATATAGAATAAAGGACTGACATATAATGTCTGTTTTAAGAGGGGAGGTGTGTCGTGGAATATTCTAATCCACATATATAAATTATTAGGTAAATATGAAGCCTAACAAATAAAATTAATAAAGAAAAGAGCAATGGTAAAATAACAGTGCTGTCACAAAGAAGGTACTCGAAATCCCCCTTGTTTTCTGCTTCGTCTGCAAATTGTAACGCTTTCACGTTGATAGTAAAAGCTTACTGTATTATTACCCACTTTCTTCAATGAAACGTGTGCTGTATGTCTTGGAAAAACATTGAGAGGCACCCTGCGTAATGACCTAAATTAATCCTAACATTAATTATACTGCGTTACCAAAACGAACGAACAGATGGACTCAAATAGAAAGAGAGAGAGGGGCGAATAAAATCAGGAACGCATGCAAAATTAAACACGCGTCGCGCGATACACAATTACTACTATCACGCGTGTTAGGCTACATGCACTAACTTTTTCGGACGGACAGTGATAAATTCACTACCCTTCCCAGAGTTAGGTTTTAAAATCACAAAAAAAACGCTTATTAGGAAAGATAACATTATATGGGTTTACGTTTGAAAACATTACAGTACCCAGACAGCACATCTTCGAAACAGGAGGTAGAAGGAATTGCATATTTTGAACGCAGCCACGTAGCTCTTTTAAATTTGGATATTTGGGTTCCTTAGGGCTTGCTGACAAAGAATATGTAAAACGTTACGCAAATAGTCCAGGAATTAATAAATTATAACCAAAATAAAATAGTGGGGATGCCTGACAACATAAAATCATTTCTGCTCATAAAATTTTTTATAACGTGTTTGAAAAAACCTTACGTTACAGAAATAGCCTACCATGTAAACTCCAAATTGATTGGAGCGCAACAAATGAAAGACTAACCACGATTGGTCGGGCTATAAATACTATCTATCGTTGTTAGGGGAGACGTGGAAAGGTAACATTTTTTCAAACACTTGTCGAAACGTGGCTCCATTGGCTAGACTCGCTGATATACTCACTTAGGAGCGTTAGTTCGAGACCACTAGTGCAAATAAGCTTGATAAAGCAACAGTGCGTTGAAGCCAGCTCATATTTTGCTAAATAAAAGCCTGGAACATAAGCAGATGGGAATTTGTGCCAGAATTCATTGCTAATCAACGTATCTGTGTTTGTTTCCATGAATTGTGGTAAGCTTGAAACATTCAGTATCTTTTAATGAAAATTGAATGTGAATTGTTAATTTATGCCTGTATATATGTGTAGTTCAGTAGCAAACATGATGTAAAGCCTATAATGCTCCCGCCTGAACAGAAGGTGTCGGAGGAAAGTAAAACTGCATGGAATGGCCAAACAGTACACTGACACCTAGATTATTGATTAGACAGAAATAATGCTGGAAGTGCAGAGGCGTGGTAACCATTAAGGAGGTAAATACTGGTATAAAGTATTTCAGATGAAGCTGACAGTTGGCCTAACGCTCTGAACTCAATGTTTGTGATGTATTGTGATCAGTGTAAAAAGAGAGTATAAGTTAGTTATGAAGTAGAAGGTACATCCTTCTTGATTTCAGGGACCGTGGTCTTGATGGTATTGAGCAGCACCTGGTCAGAGCTTTGCTGAATCCAGAGTCGGACAGCATACTCCTTGGTCTTTTTAGCTATCAGTGAGGTGTCTCCAGAGCCCAGGGGAGAATTCGAGCAGAGGAGTCCTTTCCTGCCGCCATCACGCAAGATAAGCTGATTTGGCCAGCTGAGCTCAACATTATGTCCCCTCATCTTGAAATGACTTTGTAAAAATAACATTCAGAGGGGAATTTAATTGTCTTAATATCAGGAACTGAGAACATCTCCAATACTAGTCCCAAAAGACAAACTATTGAAGTCATGATGACAAATACCAACAGAGCTTGAACAAAACAAAACCAGTATTACCTCATATTACTACTACACAACTGACACACATAGGATATTTTAAATAATATATGTCACTACAATATTCATATTGATAAAGTCTGTACATATACTTGTAATTAAAATTGATTGTGATTCCTGGTTCCTTTGTATTTGAATCAGGACACATATACCTTTATGACAACAATGAATACATATTGTTATTTGAAAAGTTATCAGTGACTCCTTAAGATATTCTCATAGAGTGTTATATGTATGTGAGTGTCACAGTGTTGTCAAGTGTAGTGGAATAAATTAAATTGTTTATCTGTCTGTTGTTGTTATGACTTACACTTCATCATACACATACCCTAGACATACAACGTAGTCATCACACTATTCCAGAATAATTCTGACTCAGATATATATATATGTGGCAGCAAGTAAGGTTATCTATAATACACTACTCTTATTAGATATAGATACTTAGTTTATCACAAACGAAGGAATGCGATCGACGTGCCTCATTCAGAATCGGACGACTCCAATAAGTTCACAACAGTTATTGGTTGGATAAACTGCAAGCCATCTCGCTGCCAGTAATCTTCTTCTTCCTGTAGCACGTGTTCTTCACATTTCGCCCAGTACTCTGTGCCTATTCGTGAAAGGGCCTCACGAGTCATGTCTTTAACATCGCACATTTTAAAAGTGGTGTTCTGGGCGGCCACTTGCCCTTTAACTCTAGCCCAAACCAGCTCTATTGGGTTAAGGTGAGAATGGTAAGGTGGGAGTCGAAGAGAAACATGACCCTGCTCTTGGATGATTTTATCAATCAGATACACTTTTGTCTTATTCCTCTGTCTCACAAGCTGCAACAACTCTGGTTTTAAATAGCTGTTGTCAGCGAAGATATTTTCATTCACAAGCCACCTCCTGATTTCGTCTTTCGTGCTTGCCGAAGTGGGAGCTTTATCCTCCTGCGCTAGAACATTATGATAGGACGCATTATCCATCACCAGTCAAGACGGCCTATCTAGAGTCGGGAGGAATGTATTCACTATCCAATCTTGAAAAATTTGCCCATTCATTTCACTGTGGTAGTCCCTACCATCTACAGACTTTGATTGAAAAATAAGCTCTGCATAACGGACAAGCCCATTCTGTCTGCTGCCAGCATGTGCTAATATAATGCGCTGACCTTTGCTGCTGGGAATTTTCCTTCTATGGTCTCCGTCAACAGATTGCCATTCTTTCTCGTTCGTATGATGAGCATTAACCCAAGATTCGTCCAAATACACTATATCATAGTCGTCTTGCCTTCTCTCACGAATCTGCCTAAAATATTTGCTTCGAGCTGCAACCAAATGTGGTTTTTCACATAAAAAAAATTCCTTCCGCCAGACGTTTTTCTAAAAGTGAAGCCGACACTTCTGACAAGTTGCCAAAGAGTTGTTTTTGAGACGTTAATATCGCATTCTACTTGCAGCCGACTTTTCAGCATGCGGAGAGTAACAAGTTGATTGGCATTAAACATCTTCAAAATCAAACGTCTAATGACATCCTTGTCAAAATCATCAAATTTTTTCTTCCTTCCTTGCTTAACCGCAGCCTCTGTACAATCACCGTCTTGTTGTATCCGACGTCGAAAAGATCTTCTATCCACACCCATGCCTTTCGTGTTCTCCTACTTTGTTCTTGGATGTCGTGGTATAAACAACCCATCTTAGCCTCTCTGCGAAAGTGCCTGTACAATATAACAGTTACCTTCTGCAAAGTGATAAATTTGCATTTCAGATTCATTGCGCTTTTCATAATTATGCAGTTTAGTTTATTAATATATTATACGCTGGTGTCGTTTTGTTTCGTTGCAGCCAACTCATTGCAATTAGCATACGCCGCTGACATAATTACTCGCGACTGTGTACAATAGGTGCGCACACGTGCGGACATGTAGTCACTACACTAATTAAAAAAAAAAAAAATAATAATGAACAGCACATTTCATCGCTTGTGCTGTGCTGTAACAAAAATTAAGTGCGCAATTTTTGAACGGATCTTGTAACTTTCCTGTAGAACTAATAAAAATTAACCCAGACAACGGTAAGAGTTTTTTTTATATAACTTAAAGAAGAAAATTCGAACATGACATGAGTTTTGTAAGGGCAAAAAATATATTAATAACTGCATTGATATCAGAAGGGCACGTAGCAAATTTCAATAATATCCGTCAAGGGGTTGCAAAGTTACAACGTTCAATGTGTGGGCACGAATTTCCGAACGGACTGTAAAAAAAAAGGTTGCGTAGCACTGGGATAGACCACACATTAAGAAAATCAGTTGATAGCATTCATTACAAAGCAGTCCCCGTGGTGGAATCTTCAATGTATTATTATTATTATTTAGTAGTAAGTTCCCACTTTGACTTGTGTTTCAGATTCCTCAGATTCCTATTTTCCTTGCTAATAATGGTAGAGTTTTCCTGGGCTCTTAAGTCCTCAAGATGCTCCAACAAAGTTCGGTCCAATAAAGGGAAGCTGATTTTCGTCTTTACTCTGGCAAGGTCTGGTTGTCTTCTTGGCGCGAGTGAATTTGCACAGTGTTCTATTCTGGCTGGTGTCAGGTTATATTGCCTGTCTTCCCCCACATTTGTTTGTTACGATGTTAAGCAGGGCTCCAATCGGGAGGGTGTTGTGCCTTCATTCCGTATGTCTGCCAATCGTTTCAAACATGCGTGTTTCGTGGCGTAATTCAAATTATTTCCTCGTGGAAATTTATGTGCGTTACTGCAGAGGTCATGTCTCACAAATATGGAATAAAAACATCCGATCCTCTCTCGGCAATGTTTACAAATAACTTCACTTTACTTTCATATAAAGTAATGCCTTTTTAACAAGGTGTACCGGAAACGATTATGTCACTCTTGTCTGTCCAAAAATGTGTCGCGCAGGCGAGTAATCTAACTACCAGTCGCTTGCGCAAACAAAATTCTTCGTTTACCCATCTGGTCGAGGAAGGCACACCAGCCTTATCAGCGATTAAACTAATTCGCTGTGCGATTTTAGTGCTAATCCGTAGCCTGAGGTCGGGCACACCCGAAATTTTTAACATGATTGTCGGTTAATATTATCTCATCCGTCTCTTTTTCTAGCAGAGATGAACGGGTAAACAAACAGACATGATGAATTATCACTGAGAGGAGTGTAAGATGATTTGAAAGTACTAAAATATCTGCTTGATAGCAGGGAAAGATAAAGGTGCCGACCACAGAAAAGCACGTAATTTAGTCCACTTAAAAAATGTAACTAAATACTGCCGTAGAGGAAAAGAGATAGACCAAATAATTCTGTGACATGGATAATGCTGTGAGATGGGATTCATTATATCCTTTTCGGAAAATCGCAACCGGTAGATCACATGGGATGATTTTAGTATATCTTAGGTGACCGGGGGAGGGGGAGGGGGGGGGGGGGTGTAAGACACTCTTTGAACAAGGAAAAATTTTCGGACTAGCGCCTCCTCCAGCCTTCCCCAAGCAGCGTGGTATCCTCCAGGATTAAAGGTACGAAGGCGGCATCGATGTTGTCAAAAAATGCAATGCTGCGAGACATTTTAAAAACTCTTCATTTTAAAATTGAAAAACTGATTTTCCACCTGACTCTGAAGACATGCTTTATTAAGGTAGTTCTTTTGGAGAGCTGAGTGTTTCTAAAGTAGATCGCCACAGTTTCTGGGATGCCTACAGCTGGTATAAAACAGAATGTTGCGACGATGAAAAAAAATGCCTTAGTGGGTTGCCCTGGATTATCTGGGGTAGGCTAATAACAGTTTTAGCAGTGTCAGCGCGGTACATAAATTTGTGACTTTGTGAATTGTGTAATTAAATAAATACAAAGGCTTCCACGCTGGTAAGTCCCAGTTTTGATAACCCTTTTTTCCTTGATGAAACGACGTACAACTGGCAATCTTATTACATCCCCTGATATTGTAGTACCGTGTTTTTTAATAAAGGGAATTTTTGCCTCGTTTTGGCTAGGCGTGCTCTGTTTTAGCCTAGACTTTGTGGTCACGAATGTATTGTTGATAATTTAATGTTGTTGTCCTTTAACTAGGGTTTGCTGAGCTTCTCGCCATTTTGCAGCCAACACTAGGTTGAAGACTCCTTGGTATTATCTAAACAGTAGATCTAGGCTTTTCCTGTGACTTGGTTCTGCATTCCTAAACGTGTTGAGTTGAAGCCATGAGCTCCATTTTCTCCAGCTTGACTTGCATTTAAAGGATAATCACATTCTGGTCCCAAGCTAGGAGGAAGAAGTGTGTGGCATACTGTGTGTTCACCGCCATCCAAGGGAACTTTCCAAATTTGCAGAGCTAAAATACTGTGCTCTAGTTCTGAGTTAAGGAATTGTGTCACGTTCTACCACACAGAGTCACTTCTCAGCCGCCCCCACCCCCTCCCGGGCTTATCATGGGTCCACACTGAGATTCTCCTGCATGCTGCGCCAACCAGGTGAAAGCCAGAAATACGCCCTGGGGCTCAAAATGACTCCTCAAAGCTTAGTTGTTCATTACTGGGTTCTCAACGATGTGTCACCACAGGCGGGAATCCCTGAAAGGGTGTGGATGATTTCAAGAGGTCAACGAGGGTGTAATTAGCCTCACAGACAGATGTTCACTTCCACATCTGTATACTATATATTAGTGGTTCCCAAATTATTTTCCCTGGGTATCACTTTTCGAATAATAAAAAAAAAAAAAATAGATTTGCTCGCGCCATACACACGAATTTTTTTTTATTGATAAGAAATACATTGGAAAAATAAAAAACGCAACTCCTAGCATTGATGCACAACTACTTTATAAAATTATCATGAGACATCTAGAAAGCATAAAATAATAAAGCTACATAACAACATTGATTCATTCACAAATTGCACATATTCATTGAGAGGTGAGAGCCTTTGGTTTTTTAGGTAATCTCTGTGGCCTACTGATATGAACGCAGTTTCATAATCCCAGATATACCAGGTTCGAAACCTGCTGCAGGCGGGTTTTGGTAGCAGATCGCTTTGTGTGGATTTTTAACAATGGTATAAGCGCCGTACCGTTCAGAAAGCAATGGCAAACTACTGAATGAAAAAAAATTGCCTAGAAAAATCACAAACAGCCAATAAAAGCTGGGGTTGATTGCCGACGTTCCTGTAAAGGATAAGCAAACTAACTTATCTGAGCACAGAACAACAAACACTTATCTCCGCACATCAAGATGATTAGATACAGGAGAACTCTACAAAAGGAGGCAATCTGATCATCAGAAACGGATCCCCCGCCCGTCGATCAAGGTGTTTCGGCCCCTAATCTCTCATAACACACTCCTTTTTCGGACTGTGTGCATTATAATTTAACCCACGCCACCTTTGATTGCAGCTTTCAAAACTTCACTCTTGTTGTCCCCAGTTGAAGAGGCAGGAATGTGTACTGAAAGTAACAAACTATTGCTTGCCCTGAAAATTCCATAGCGCGTTTGCGGTTGTTCCAAATAAACTACGCATTTTCCCGGGACATGTACCGTAACCCGAAGCATTGTCCCCACATAACAGAAAGGGGCTGAGCCCGCGGCGGTTGGTTTTCTTTACGTTCCGCGAGTAGCGTGTATTGGAGTGCCTGTATGCGACAGAGCCTAGTACATTATTTTTTGGGGTAGCTAATGTTCGTGTAATATTTATTAAAATCATATTGATTATAAAAATAAATGATGCATTACTGAATAAAAATCTGTAACTTCTTGGAAAAAGATCTACTGGGTATTCTACACATATTTTCCCCAAAAATAATATCACATGTAACAAAATGCTCATCCAAGATAACATTGACTATTCATATTTAATTTTGTGCCCTATCATGAATTTTTTTTTATTGAAACTGTCCGTTCTAAATCCTTGATTGTGACTTTATGAGAGCTATTCCCGCCACACCTACCATCTTCTCACTGGAGTCCGCTCACCTACGCAGTGCCTACCCGTCGTCTCACGATCGCACCTACCATCGTGTGTTTAGCGCGCACCTACCATCTTCTCGAGCTACGCGCGCATCAAACCAGTACTTCTCTCAAGCCGCACTACCTAGTCTCACTGCACGAACATACATCTTACGCTCGACGCCGGCACACTTATCATCGTTCGGCTCGAGGCGCGTCGCCGCACCTGTATTCGATCTTAGCTCACGCCCGACACAAGCTACCTATCATCTGTCACACGCCGCACCTACCATACTTCTCGTACGCCGCACTTACCTCATTTCAGTAGATATCTCACGCAGGCTTCACATATTTATGCTTCGTTACGCCGCACCATCACCATCTTCTCAACGCCGCACTTACCGAGTCTTCTCACGCCGCAACCTACCAACTCTGCTACAGCGCGCTACACTTGTACCATCTTTCTCACGTTTAAATACAAACAACTTCACCCCGCACCTACGATCCCGTTCTCACGTCGCCGCACCTACCATCTCTTCGTCGCCGCACTTACCAACTTCTCACGCCGCACCTACCATCGTCTTACGCCGCACCATAACCATCGTCTTACAGCCGCTGGCACCTACCATCGTGATCTTCACGGCGGTAGCGCACTCTTTGTGACCATCGTCTCACGCCGCACCATTGTGTGGCGCAAACTTCGTTTTTCGGGGAACCACTGCTATAGAACGTGAGTGTGCTTGCTAAAAATACTTTTAGGGTTAATGGTTTGGTGATTATGCTAACGACGTATTCATTCCTGTTGTTTTAAAGTAGGTAGTAGGTTTATTGGGAATTAAAACTGGATTAAAAAAGTTAAGTGGTAAGAGAAAACGTGATGAGCACGTGAGCCATAATTTCTTTTCCCTGCAATAAAGTGGTGAGCCTATCAATAATTGAAGTTAAAGTTTTTAATGTAAATGATTCTATTTATGACTAGTAAATTATAGAGTGCCATCAATCCCCTTGTAATGTTAGCATCACCAACGTGGGTTAATAAGAAATGACATTTTCAATGACTCATAAATAATCACTAGTATATTGAAGAGAACTTACTACGTTTTTATATAATAAAGATCGTGTATGTAAATTCATATGCCAAGATAGTTGGAAATAATTTGGGATTGGGAACATTTAGCAACCAAACTGCGCTTCACACTGTGACAATTTTGTTATAAAGTTTCTCAAGCGAGTGTTATATAACCCTTGGCGAAAATATATTACCTCCCTTTTAAAATTGGTGCGCAGTCATTGAACGAGACACCACATTGAAACTATTAATGTTAAACGGGTACATATAAGGGATACAAAACTGCCTGCAGTCGTCAATGCACAGACTCTTTCTTCAATGTAGCGCATGCCTTGGTGGTGTAGGCGATCACGCATCTTACTACAATAGATTTCCTGTCTAACAGGCTGTTTGATCAATTCTGTATGTAATGACTTCTGTCCACGCCAAGTCAAACTACCAGAATCTTCTCTCTTTTGTCGTCCCTCTGTCTCTTTTCCCTTCAATCTTTCCCTGTTGTCACGATATACTCCAACTTTCCTTCTTCTCATAACATGTCCACACAAAAAAAAAGTGGATTGCTTTTTCCATACTAACCTGAGAAAATAAGCTTTCTTTGTGCATAATGGCCTCTCTCAGGAACATCCTCATTTACTCATTTTAGTTGCCATGGACATTTTAATAATTCCTATTCTTCTGTAAAACCACACATCTCTTGTGGCCTTAGTTCTGATCTATACTTGTTTACTAAATTGTCCGTAACTCATTCCGTATGATATGATTGGTTCTTGTATAACACTGAAGAAGAACCCTCTTTCTTACTTCCGTTGAGAAATGAGTTTGTTGCATAAAATACTTTTCTCATTTATAATAGAATAATTGCTTTTTTCCTGGGGCTATTCTGCTCTTCACTTCTGATAGAGTGCATATTGCCATTCCTCTTGTTATTAACGTGAACGACCGTATTTTGAGATTCTCCGTGAACTAGTTTTAATACTGTAGCTGTTTCCTTTACGTTGATTCGGAGAAGTTTCATTCCGACAAAACTGCATCAGCTTTAAGGAAGAACGAAACGCGCGCTTTTCTTTTACCTTCAGTCTGAAGTTACACTTTTGGTAAACATATATTCGAGCTTGAATTTTCCACTGCTGTGTTCAATGGAAATAGAGGACCATTGATCGGTCCCGGCAGAGGCAAAAAGTAAAAGTTATACACATATGCTGCTCTTATTTCAAAGTGTCAGTTTACTCATGAACCTGAAAAAAAAAAAATCAGACATGAGTTGGCCATTAGTAGATCTCTTTTACGATGAGCTCGATGTTTCTAAATAGCAACCCTAAAGCTCCTGGGGTATGCCGACTGCTGGATGATTAAGTCCCCTATATGCATATCAGTTTATTTTACTTCTAGTTTGTACTAATCCATATCTGCACCATTGTAAATAAATACTCGTTGTATTTGTAACTTATAAGGTAAGACATAAAATAGTCGTTCCTATCCTCTATTATATAGCTATTTTTCTTATAGCGGAGAACCATTTTACTGACTTATATCCATACTAACATATTCCTAGAAAATTGTATGTGGAATGAAAAATTGATTCTTTGTTTTAACGCACACCTGCTTGTTATGTGGTTGATGTATGTATTTGTTGAAAACCCTCACCAGTAGGTCTTCATAAACGGTGACCACTTATGTTCGACTAAGGTGTAACATTCACTTGTAGAAACCAAAATTTGCCAACAGTGTTGGCAACTAATAACAACTTCAGTAAGGGGGAATGGTGACGATACAACATATTTGTAACAGTTCGTTTTGACGAACAATCACATGTCATTAATGTCCATTGTTACATGAACAATAATTCTTTAGCATTACTGATAGTCCATATCATTCATCTGCCAAGCTTCATATATAACAGCAAACGTTCATCAAATGCAATAGCACAAGATAATGGCTCTCACAGCAAGACCCACTCGAGTCATGATGCGTAAGTGTCAGCCTCCTGTTGTTTTTTTCCCGCCGGCGCTGGGAATGGAACCCTCTCCGCCTTGGTTGCAGCTTTCAACTTCACTTCTAGTGTTATCCATACTGCCAGCTTGAGGCAGTTGTGAACGTAACCATTATATTGTATTCCAAAGCATATAGTGTTATATATTTAAACAAATTGTACTTTTTTTTATAATGACAGTAACATACAGTGGTAAACAAATTCATAAAATACCCGCCGTATGTAAGTCGGTTTTGGGGGTACACCATCATAAGGTGAAACAATTACAATTTATTGTCCGTAACTTTCAAAAAACAGTTTGTGGTTGAAAGTTAATGTTACTACTCTCGAAAATAGAAAAGTGCGTAAAATGAAGGATGTGCCGATGAACACTTTCTGATTATGGAATGAAGCCATCAACACGATTGATAAACCAGTACATGAACTGGAGACAGGGGAAAAGGTCGCGGAAAATGAAGATTTAATATCAACCATGCACAATCAAGAATACCTCTTCTGGCCTGAGTTTTTCATTCGGGAAAACGGATTTAAAAAACTCATTCCATTTTTTCTTAAAATATAACCTTCAAAATTGTACAGTTTTTATGGATTGTTGTTGCTGATACCCTTAAAACTACATTAGAAACATGTGGTATTTTTATTTCTTAGGCAAGGCCACCTATTTTGAGATTGCCTAATCTTCATAGTTAGTCGAAAAAGGCAACACTATTGGAAACCAAGTATCACATTCTTTGAGGAATAAAAATTGCTTGCTCAATCAACTGGGAGTGAATAACCAAACTTCAACGATATTTTAATTGGCGACCATTTCACAGTATCGAGACTCTGATCATCGGGTCCCATGGCTCGACTTCTAAGAATAAAAAGGAAGTTGAGGGATTAGGCAGAATTTTAATTTAAAGTTATTGCAGTCTTACTTATTATGGATCCGAAATGTTAAGATTGCTGCAATTAAAAACCTATTCACAATTGTTGACGGGTATTTGCTAGTTAAATAACATACAAATTACCGTTTACTGTACAGGTCCTGTACTGATAAATAAGCAACTTGAAAACAGTAAAAAGTGTACAGTACTTATGAGATGTGTAAGTAGTACAGCAGTAGTCGTAAGTCGCACACGTTGATTGACGAGGACAATACACACACACAAAATCACGCACGCCAAGCGTAGCACGCGGCGCTCACACAACACACTTACATATTCATACACACACCATCTAGGTCCGTTCTTGGGCTATTTTCAATTGATAATTTTAAAGCAGGCATTGTTCATATCAGGTGCAGTGCATGCAACATTCACAATCTATCCAAACAAAACACGGAGCAGTCCTTTCCACAATTTTTAATTATACGAACAGCATTCGTCCTTTGTTCAACCACGGCCGACACACTAGAAGCACTCGGCCTCTCTGTGTACGTTTTACCCTCACACGTCACTTAAAGCAACCAAAGTGCTTAACGTAGTCAGTCCGCCGCCCTCATTTTATGTGTGCTAACACAACTAATTAGTGCGTACAGTGTCCATTGTGTATGTGAATCAGAATGCAAACTAACTTCCTACACCAATTTTACACCACGTCATATTGTTGTTTTATGTGTTGTGTTATTTATGCCGAATGGTTGCCTGTTGATATCGTCGATAAGCTGTTGGTTTCTGCGCAGCTGTTGTTGTTTGCAGCGGCCTCCGGTGAGTTTTCGTGTTTTCTTGTTACATTGTGTCGTTAGCGATAAATTTTTTTTACCGGTCGTTACTGACCGTGTTTTAACTTTATTTATTATTAAACAACAGTTGCAAAAAAAGATACATCATTCGAAATGAAATGCTACAGAATGATGTTTGAGAAGACCCAGACAGAAAAAAGACCAACAGAGAAAGTACTGAACTCACTAAACGTACAGGAACATTGGCTCCTAGAATACCATCGCAAAAAATGTGAAAGCCTGAAATTTTCTGTCATAATAAAAATGAAATACATAGTATAAGTTAGGAAAAATAGACAGTGGGGATGGGAATTGCAGGTGCTGTAGGGGGTCTGGATAAATGGAGGGGGAATGGGGTTCGACCTAGTACGGACAGGCGGAGAGCCCTGTACATTCAGCAGAGAGTCTGAACTTGTCTTTGGTCATGATGCAGGTGGCTGACTTGCCTCAGTTAATCGTGAATTCTTTCGAGTGCTAGCAGCAGTAAGTGGTGAGACTACGTTTCTGGAATAATAATACGATCACAGTTGATGATGATAGGGAAAAATGGAGGTTATGTAGATGATGTGTTGATGTGTTATTGAAAAAAAAATCGGAAAAAAAGTGTATATTGTTGTGGAGTGTCGTCGTTTACGGTTGACAAATAGTTACTAAAGGAAAATTAGTCCAATGGATACGGGCGCACATGAGTGCCTTATCGCTGGGGGAAGAGAACGAAGAAAGTTATCTGTGCTATGTAATAGGGTGAACGACGATAATGAATCTAAATAAATATAAAACAAAAAAAAATTGAACCCCTGGTGTGTTACTTCCCAATAAGTGCACTTAATGGACCCCCTACAAACATAACGTCTGAGACGTCGTCTACGATAACATGACGAGCGGTGCCCCGATTAAAGAGGAAATGACATGACTGCCACTTATGAGTATTGGTATAGTGAGATATGAGTTTATCCAAGAGGCTTGTTATAACGAGTATACATACGTTAATACAACGAAATTGAAACAATGACACACAGAGGGCATGATTTTGGAGATTATAACTAAACACGCCAAAACTTAAGTTTGAGGAATCGAAGTGATGGACTTGAAGATAGAAGGTTATAGGAATCAAAGAAAGAGTTGGAGAGAAATGAAATAAGAGTATAAGTTATATTAGTGATTACTTTTAACCTTTTAAATGTAACCTGGAATCGTCCAGCTTAATCGGGTCCCAAATTATAGATGAAAGAGACCTAGTGAGGAGATTTTGGCCGTGATGAGTGATGTATTGTTACCGTTGAGGAGAAAAAATAACAGGTTCAAGAAGCGCAATTTGATTTGCAGTATGCGTGTAACAGTATTATTCAAGTGGAGGGATTGTGTGCAAAACAAATCGGAGGGCAAGAAAAGTTGCATGTGATATATTAACTGTTTCTACTCGTTTTCTGTAAGATTTACACATTATCACAGCAAGTGCCAGAATGGTCCTAGGATAAATCAACTGACGTGTATGCGGAGATCGCGTCATTGGTGTAAATGATATCCTTTTCTCTTAACTTATTGAGTAGATTTCTATATAGACATATGACGCTTTTTTTTTTGGTATTTGCCACTTCCAATATAATTTCGCAAAATCGAGTTGCCTGTTTAATGAAGGCCTTACTATATTTAGCTATACTTATTTTATTAGATGCACAAGGTGAGGACTGGTATTACTATGAGCGTTCTATTTGTCATCAGTCGTGTTTAAGAAGGATCCGTCTCTGAGTTATGCAAAGACAGCAAAGGTTTTCCTGGAATCCATTGAAAACCAGGTTAAGTACGGGTGCGACCTACTCTCATTGTACATTCGAAAAATAGTTTAAGAGCCTAAAGTAGACCCAGCTTGTAAAAAGTGAAAACGTGTGAAGGACACATAACATCTTGTCATTTGATGTTTATTTCTAGGCACAGTGTGGTCAAACGTCAAAGATAAATGGCGAACTGATCAACAGTCTCGCTATCGCTAAGAATCGGTTTCATTAAGGCATGAGACTGGATAATACTAGTTAAGAAGGTACATCAAAAGACCCTTACAGACACCGGTTTCGCCCTAAGAGCCGGTTTTTGCGGGTGAAAAAAAAAAATCTGTTAAAAGTTTGTACTGAACGACCCTTTATTAAGCACGGAAAATGCTACCACGACGACCATACTTGTGTTGTTTGATTATGTAAATAGCAATTTACTATAGTGATTGGTGTTGCGTTTTTTTTAACGGTGAATTGCTGTTTTTGTGTAACAGTGCGTAACAGCCTTTAGGTGCCAAATACTAGATATGCTTTGTTAGACTTGGCGTTGTGTTAACTGATACTAAAAATTTAACAGTGATTAAAGCTGGTATTTTCCGGCAAGTTAGTTAAACAAAATTGTGAAAGGGTAACTCGTGAGTTGCTATGAGATTGTGAATCTTTGAGAGGAGGAGTGATATACAAGAGTCAGTTGATGAATTTGTAGACGAGATTTGGAAGTAGAGATGTGAATGATATGAGCAGTCGAGTTGAATAATTAGCGAGCTGTTGTAATCGAGATGGGGAAACGAAAGCAACTTGTATATTTCTAAGAGGTGTAGAGAAGTTTGGGTAACATCGTGTTTGGGTTGAAGCAGGCCCTTCCTTTTTCTCGCATCATCACTATTACATTTGACTTGGAATTCAATGTAAATTCTTTCTTTGAGGGCTTACGTGCATATTTTACTTATCAAATCCAAGGAATGTACAACGTTGTAAAGTAAAAATTAAAACAGGGGAAGTGAATATAGCAATTAAAATAAAGACCAAGAATATTAATAATCAAAAAGTGAAGGTTGATATCCAACTATCGAAAACGATAGTTAGCATACATCAACAATAGTATATTGAGAAAAGTTCAATCAATCATCAATAGTATGGTATCGGAAGTAGCTCTTTTTTAGGCAGATCACGAAGCGACAACCGTGCGAGCTGGCCGTATCGCAGTAGTGGCTGGGAGTGAAACAAGTACAGAATCATTGACATTACTCTAATTTCTGCTGGGGTAGACGACTTGATAGCACTATGGTGTTTAGTATATGTTGATGCGTTTTTTAGTTTTTTGTCTCGGAAAGCACGGAAGCCTCATGTGTGTTGAAAGTAATCCAGACTAAAGGTCTTATTATATTTGGTGGACAGGTGAGCGTCCCTAATATAACCTACTATATTGAACGGGGACGGCTGTACGAGTATGCAACATGATGGAGCAATTGGTATCCGGTAACTGTTTCTTTATGTTTTTGTGTCTCATCAGAGACCCGCGTGAACTTCACAAACGGTACAGGCCTTACGTTAGTGATAGTAGAGAAAATGAGTAGAGAAAAGAGAGAAGAGATAAAGAAAGAGGAAAGAGGATAGGAAAGTGGAGAATAGATGGGGGAAAACTCCCAATATCATTATAAGTAGGACCAATTTATTATTTTTTTTTTTTGCCCCCGCCCCCTGAGGCTGAGGACAGACTGTAATTCGTAATCTGTGAATGTAAGATAAAAAAATTGCAGGTTGTTAACACCACACTAGCGTAGCCTATGAACAAGGTGCTCGGGAACAAAATCTTGGGCGGATGACAATGTTAAGGTCATAAAATGCGTGGAGGGGAGCTTGACAAGCCTTCAACCAGTCAATAAATAGAAGGTGTTGGGCTCATACCTGGGTTCCGTCGATACCCTAAGAGCTTGTTTCTCGCGAGAAACCCTAGAAGTTGTTTCGCAATCAGGTCGACTAGATAGCTACTATTTGATCCGCGAGAACTCGTGAATGAAAAAATATGATACAACGATTGTTGTTTTATTATATTATCAAGGGAGTCTGTGAATAAAAACTGTGTCCTTATTCTATATTATTATTATTCATAGCCAAATTTATGATTGCTTTGGCCCTATGGGATTAAATTAGCTTTACTATACAACATTTTGTCCAATGAAATTATCATTTATTGTAATAAAGTAGCATTATAAGAAAAAGTTATTATTGTATTATTATATAGTACAAACGGGGTGTGCTTTATTCAGCTGTGCAAACTATAATCCGTGAGCTATGATAAGAGAAATATATAAATTTTATGCCAGGGTGCGGGTTAAACCGTATAATACCTAATTAGATATCTCGATGACTAATTAATTCAGATGGTTACTCTGCGAGGTGGTGAAAAAGGTTATTAAGAACCGGTAAGTGGAAGTTCAAAAGTATCATATAGAGTAGATTACGTATAACATTTTAGTTACTGTAATAGCGTGGTTTTAGTCTTAAAAGTTATGATCCCGCAAGAGAGACAAAATTGTGTATCTTAAGCGTATTCGGGGTCGCTAAAATAAATTTTTTACACACATCTTTCTTTTACTCATCACGCTGCCAACTAACTTTTATCGGTATTCTATTTTATGAGCAATAATGACCATTTACAATAATCAACTCCACAGATGGACGTGTACCGCTCCAGGCCGTTGAGAAGGCTCGTGTCAGCATGGGTCGGTGTTCAACTGTGTTTTTATTCATAGTGTAGTGTCTAGCCACAAGTCTAAAGTTGGAAGTATCGTGTCCAATGTGTTTTTAGTTGGAGATCTGCAAAATTGCGGTAATAGAATATATCTTCCTGTACATCCGAATTATTTATTGTAGTACTCATAGGGAACGCCCACGGAGAATTTAGATACCTTTTTTAAAAATGAACAATTAAGTTTAAATAAAAAAAAAACAAGTTGTAAAATCATATAAAATAGTGATGTTGAAGGATATTAATCTTACTTCTTCATATTGCTTCGCTCGTATCTAATAATAATCATCTATATCATCCTCATCTGTTTGGTATATAAGTCAGTGCTGTCCGTCCACGTCTATTCTCATGGCGTCCACTATATAGCAGATTCCTCGCCACGAACTGTATGTCCGGAGAATGCCCACGTTGCCCCTTGTTCCTTTCCTCTAGTGATTCCCTGGGACAGTCTTTATTGAGTACTTATACGACTTGTTTTTAGTATTATCCTCCCTAGAGAAACATGAACGCGAACGCTACATCTAGGCTGTTCATTTTTCAGTTTGTTAGAATTTAAGATCTAAAATGGGCCAGTTCTTCTTAGTCTTGGCCTGTGTATTTGATGTACATCCTATAGCATTTTTGTTTTGGTGCGACAGCTTATCTGTTGAATCTTACCGCAGGGGTTGCAACCAGTCTAATTGCCAATCTTACCAGTAGATGATCCCTAGTGATAGATAATTAAAGACTTATCTAAAACTTAGGTGACTAATTGCCGGAACTATATCTCGGACCACCATCGTGCATTTAAAAACACGGTTGTCCCCCTGTGATCAAGACAGGCACTGTTTGGGAAAAAATTTATATATGTCTCATGCAGTGGCATGGTCCCCAGAGATGAAATAAATCACGATGCCTGTACTACGGTTAAAGAATGATATATGGAAGCGTAGAACTGCAAGAGATTATAACTGTATAGGTCTAAAGTGACTGATCTTTTTTCTCTTTTTAAGGTTTCATGCATACCGACCGACCTAACATCCAACTTATAAAAATTACCACCGAATATGCAGGTTTGCTACCACAACAGAGACACCTAACAAACCTGCACGACATGACACACACACATACATGTGGTTTGAATCCTAATGAGCTCTCTCACTAAACGTATCCTAAATAAACGTCACCCCGACATGCAGACTTGGGTATTAAACCATGCACTATACCCTGAATTACTACCATATAAATCATAAAATATTTTTACTTTCATGCTGACCGCCTTTGTAGTGTTTGGTTCCCATAAGCCGGATCGGTGGTACGTCAGCACCCGTCCATCAGGGTCAGCCTGAGGAAGAGCGATAGGCCACAGTTCCATTAATAAACAGAGTGCAAACGCCATACATCTAGTTATCATTCTCTAAAGTTGTGGCCGTCCACATCCCCACAGGGGGGGTGTGGTGGTGGTGGTGGTAATATCACCTGCCTGTTCATCTTTCGCCATGCTGCCCTGTCCCCATATTCTATTTTTCAAATAGTACATATCGTCTAGTTGTTATCTAGCTAACAGCACATTAACCGAAAACTCGGTTCCAACAAACAAAGGATAACAATGACTTATGGTCACTGTGTGGCTAGCCTATCATAACGGACAATACATATATCGACGACGTGGACAATATTGAAGTTCACAACCCCAATTCATTCCAGTTCCTTTGTCCACAGATATTGGAGCACAAACCTCTGCTTTCAAGTGCGAAGTGTGTGGCATGGACTCTAAATATTGAAGCGAACTACCAAAGGATTTGAACAAACTGCACACAAACTGCAATGCGTTAAGGTTAATTGTCATGATGATTATGTATGGTAGACTGTAGTTTTTTTGTGTATATCACCAACATACTAATATCTGTTAATGATTCTATAATTGTGAAAGGATGTAGGCATTTTTGTTGTGTAATCCCCTATTACTCAAAACCTGTTAAGTGGAATCTTAATATTGAGGATTGCACGTATCTGGCTTGTAACAACCGTTATAAGAGTAGAATCCCAACAAAGATGGAGTTAGAGGGCCACGTCTGGCAGAATAGGAAAGGATCGGCTACCACGACAAGCATGCGGAAAAACAAAAGAGCCAGGGATACAAGATTCCCAGGACGACCCAGAGTCCCGCTGGGAGACAACATTAGACAATCTTTTGAGGACTGTCCGTAGATTCTTTTCGATAGTAGTATTTAAGACTTGGGTATAGAGACGGTCCCCTTCTGAATAGATTAGAAGTGATGTGAATATACACAGAGAGAGTTAGATAAAAAAAAAGTAATAATTTTACCAAGAGCGTGCAGTGGTATCGAAAAATCAAATATAGCTGCATCTCCCACCTGAAAAACAGAATCTATCTCTCTCTCACTCAGGCCCTAATCTTACTAGCGACAGAAATATAAGACAGTCAGACAGACTAATGACCAACATATGTTACTAATGTATGAACAATACCACTCACGTGCACATCATTAGACCCCTTCAAGTGCAACAGTTAGAACACACATGACGTGGCAAAACTATAACAATACTTTCTAAGTAAATATTCTAGAACGAGCTTGACCAACACGCTGAATTATTCCAGAGATATTATTTTACATTTATCCATCTATACAAATCATCCTCACAACACCAAAAAACAAAAAAAATACATCAAGGAAAACATATGCACATAGTCCATAACAATATCAAGAAAATGCTACAAAAAGGATGGTATAGCCCCACTATGATCTTGAACTCTAGGTTTTTAGCCTACATCCTCCGTTAAGGATGTACAGATGAAGTGCCCAAAAGAGATATAGATGCCATGTGGTTAGGGTCTAATATTAGTCCCCCTTACTGAAGGCACGTATACAACTGAACGTTTAGACCAGCATTACTATTCTATGACGTAACACGTATCTTTAAGTCAGCGAAACACAGCCTAAGAAAAGAAACACATATAAACAAATGAAGGAAATATAATCAAAAACGAACCTCCTTCCGTCACTTTTCACATCGACTTCTTTCATCAGGGCCCAGATATACATACAAATCGGATTGTGGTTTTCGCCGGCTGGCGCAAATGTTGGACACTTCACACACTTGTGATATATCTGTTACTAGTCGTTTTACTGAAAACAGATCCCAGCTCCTGCAGATTGTTTGTATTGGTTCATTAAAATGGAACTGGGGACGTCTGCTTCAGGCGATAGTTTAGTTTCAGACTAAAGTTAAGTCACTTGACTCCCGAAGAGGTAAATGAATATGCTTAAACGAGCGCACAAAAGTAGTCAGAACACGAAGTTTTTCCCTTATTAGGAAGACTGACCGCGGTTGATCACACCTACTCTCAAAACAATAGAACAATCTTTGGTTTCCCCACTCATTGACAACAAAGTCTGGAAAGTTTAATGTCATATGATTGTAATTCTATCTCCGCCGCCAGGCAGGAAAAATTTTAAGTCTACGAGAGTTTAGTGGAAGAAATATAAAGTATCGTTGATTCACAGAGGCCAAGTATTGATCAATTACAGTCTTTGAAAAAACCCGTTAGTGGGTGGATATAGGTATTTTCAGTCTTAAACTCTGGTTGCATATGAACCGTCATGATCAGTGTTACGTTTGATGTAACCCACGGGTTTCTAAAATAAGAGACTGTCCTATTCTCTTCACAATTATGAACTCTTAATAAATGCTGTAAAGTTTCGGGTCAACCCCCCAGTATTTCACTCAAGCACATGCACTACGATGGTTCACAGATGAAACGTAATAGATTACACTTATAAATTTTAAGTGTGTTCTGGAACAAAAGTGCCCCACGGTCTACTGTAAAAGTGTCAAATGAGTGAAGTGATTACAACAACTCGTAGCCAATAACTTAAAATTTAGACAAAGGGAGCCCCAACTCATTTCGCCAAGCGAAAATTCTCTCCCTTCTCTAACACCCTGCGTCCAAGCTTCCCTCAATGTCGCAACAGCCCATACAGTGACCAGAGAGTACGAGTGAGTTTGCAAATCCACAGACAGGCCCTGTCCTCCAGTGCGGAAGGGGCGATTTTTTCACACATTGTCGTAGCGCGGGTTTTTCTAACGAAAAAACCTCATGCGTATTCATGCAAACTGTAGCACAGCTGTCTGTCTGCCATGTCCCCGATTGGAAGCCGAATTCTCACACGACCTCCCAGCCCGGGGAGCATCTGGTCAGTTATACCAGCGCTACTGACCGGATGGAAACAACTGCAAAGACGTATGTCTGGCGAGATACGTGTAATATTCCACTATCGCTATAGGTTCGACCAGGCAGAGACAGACAACTATGTAAATATAGGAGTTGAACGTATCCCAGTATGAGAATAATACAACAAGTGTACAGTTTGATAATACTGAGGAGAAAATATATTTTTCTGGCAACAACGAGTGAAGGGTCGAAAAAATACATGAAAACAACAAGTACGCGAATAGATAATTAAAAATAAAAGGATATCTGGACGAGAGAAAGAGGAAGATAGGATGTAAGTGTAATTTAATTGATATAGAAAGTACTGCCTGCTAACCGTGACAAGGACGTCCTCCCACCTTAAGATATGGAATGCATACTCATTCCAATGTCTTACGAGTATGGGAATTAAAACTTCTCCTATAGAACCCGTACAGCTTCGGGTGAGGTTCTGTCATCTTTCCCTCATCATTCTTCCCACCTGGCTCTATCAGTGTCGCAATTCCTACCTCAAGGTGCTCCTCCGGCAAAAGTTATCACTTCGCTCTGGAATGTTTCCCCCATGCGCGCTTTGAAAGAGCTGTACGCCGCTTCTGGCAATTTTGTGAAAGAATTCCGTTATGATACAGACGAGTGTAATATCCGCTTGGCCACTATCATGATCATCTTCGACAGCTCTAGGCGATCGTCCTGAGTAGTGGTCGGCAATAGGTTGGCATCTACGTGCTTTTCCAAGTATCGATTCTTTAAGAGATTTAAATAGGAAAAACCTATCGTCCTTTTCCTTTGGAATAGAATATCGTGAGTTAGGTTAGTCAGCGTTTGAGAAAATCTTTTTTCATGACGGGGGGACGGTCATGAACGCGGTAAAGCAGCCCTTTTTGCCATTCGCGATCTTCAGCTTGGTATTGTTACTACGGTATGGGGGACTGGAGTAACACAACACCAAAACTGTTCTCGTCGATCGCTTCTTCCAAGTCTTCTGCTCTTCTTTCGCGAGCGTATCCTTTCCTATATCGCGTAATGCGTGCTTTGGTGTCTTGGCCTCGCTTAAAAAGTTATTTATCTTTTGCTGAAGTCCCCGACCCCTAGTTTTTTTCAAACCTTTCCTTTAAAACCGACACAATATTTACTTGCTGAGACGACTGTCCTCTCATCCGCCTTCTCGTCTGTCTCAGAGACTGAAGTAAGGCTTCAAAGCGGGCCCTTAATGGGTCAGCCGAAAATAAGAGTGTAGCTGGCGGAAATCCCGCTGTGAAATATGAGGAGATTCTCTGTAGCCAAATTAATAGGCTGATAGCAGGAATACAGAAGATCTCCAATCTTCAGGTTTCACTTGTGCCAGAGCTTACTTAGCATCATGTCTTGATGTTTCCATTAACCACACGTTCCACGAGCCCATTTCCGCGTGCGCGAGTATAATGGCTTAGTGTGATGTGTTTGGTTCCTCAAGATCTTAACGATCTCAATCCATCAACAGGGTATTCCGGTATGGAGAATCCGTTATCCGTCAACACTTGCTGAGGGAATCCCAACCGAGTGAAAATCTGCACGAGGGCTTCTGCGACATGCTTGGCATCTGCGCATGTTAGCGGGATAGCTTCTGGCCCATAAAGTGCATGTAGATCAGACTAAGTTTATCAGGATGAACCTGTTCCTTCTTTATTAGATCCTTTCGAAAGGCCCCTAGAAAATGTCGATCACAACCCCTTCCCAGTTCGAATAGGTGTATCCCATTATAAGGCATTTCACCACCAAAAGAGACTGGGGGTGCCCGTTTGCTTCTGGGTTGGCACACTAGGTCGGGCACTGGGCGGCACAGGATTTGACATATCTGAATATATATCAAGGTATTTTACACATCCTGGCCACCAATAATGAGAGTGGTTATAGCGTTGGTTTGTGGCGTATCTGTCACCATAAAAAGTTCCGCTAAAGGGAGGAAGAGAGAGTGCCCCATTTCTAGATTTGGAGCTTCTGTACTGTTTCGGTACTCCGGAAGAGCAGTCTGGTATGTATACCTTGTCAAGTAGCTTGCCCGTTCAACTCCGATAAAGTACCGCCCGATCCTTAGAAAAAATGTCCCCGTGCTGTGTCATGGGTTCCTTAGCCAATGTGCAGATATCCTAAAGCAGAGGTTGCCAAGGTAAAGAGATATGCCTGTCCCTTGTATTGTCGCTTTCTCTTGTAAGTTTCCGCTGGTGTTATCACAAATTTGAGCCGCAAGCGTCTCCTGTTCCTTCGTATTGGTTTGCGCCTCTTGGTAAGTTAAACCGCTGCTGGGAGCCACCAAATCGGCTCTTTCCCCGGTTTCCCAATAGCGATCAGCAGTATCATACCACCAAGGTATGACTGGTAATGATGGATCTCTCACAATAACAGCCCAGCTTTGATCACACCATCTGGACAAAGTCAGAGTGTATCTCCACGCCATGCTATGGGAAATCGCTGAGTAGGTGCATCACTCCTTACGAACTTCCACAAAAAGTTGGACGGTCCCCTTCTGCTGTCTCTCTTACGACCAAGGGTTAGACCAGGTAGTTCTAGGCAAGCAAGTATTCGCAATCAATAAGAGAAAAGCCGCCGTGTCAAATAAGTTGGTGCAAGACAGCTTTGAGTAACGGAACGTTACAAAGTAAACAGTAAGCCCACTTCTGCGTTGAGGTGTGCTATCCCCACAAGAGGTTGAGAAATGCACATGTCCAATTAATTCCGCCGTTGCGAGAGCTGTTTAATTAAGCATTGCAGCGATAGCGTGTGTCAGGGACTCGGTGGTGACTCGGCTCTGATCATTAATGTCCCGTGCGTCGAGGGTTCTACTACCTTTTGAGCCACCTTGTCCTTTCTGGCGTAGCGCGACTGCCAGATGTAGCGAGCGGTCTGATGTTGAAACAGACTAGTTATGGGGTGTGTGGGGGTTACATATGTTCTTAGAGTCTCTAGAACCTCTGGATTTTACTCAGGAGGGGGGTATTTGAGGTCCCGTTTTCTCTGTGTGGTTGTTATTGGGTTAGATAAGCCTAGAGATAGCCATTAAGCTCTAGGTTGCGGATGTTTTCAGAAACAAGGACTCCTGTCTGTCTAGGGTTTCGCGCTTTACTGAGAGGAGCCGCGATATGTATCAGTCCAGCGCAATATCGATGATGACACGCAACTACAGGGCAGCTTTTCCAAAATGTGGTCTTCAAGTTTTTCTTGCCCCCGTAGCTCAAGGCGATGAAATCTCCGGGTATCAGGGCAGAACAAAGTGGTTCCTTATAAAATTCTGTTTCGAGTTAGAACGAAGTTCCTCAAGACCTTCATAGGTAGAGGGGGCTGGCCGAAATGCTGCAAGCACATGTGGGTAGCTCTAGGCACTTTGTCAGATAACGCCTTAATGCAAAAACGAGAACGAGAACTGCTGAAAAGTTCTTCTCTCAGAAATTCTCTTTCCGTGCGTTGCAGAAACAAGTTGGCAAAAATTTGCGAGCGTCTCATTTCAAAGACGCTCCAGTAACGCTTTCTTCAACACATCATAGTCAGTCTTGTTGGAACTGCTTTCCAGTTTCGCAGACGTTAGAAAAACATCATACGCAGGAACTTTTCAACAGTGCCTGGGAAAAAGACTTCATGTATTCCAAGCGGCGACCACTCTCTAAACCGTACAGAGTTGCAATTGTTCTCTCAATTTTCTAGCTAACCAATTTGTGTCAATCTTCTCATTTGGACAAGGGAAAAGAATTCTAGCAGGAAAAAGACATAGCAGTGACGCGTTGAAGAGATTGACTGTTTTCAGGCAAGGATCAGTTAAAGGAAGAATGAGTGAGAAGACTCTCTCCAAAATATGCTGAGGTAGAGGCAGCACTCACGACTTTGAAGTATCTAGACAACTTTAAGAGCCAAACTCCTGTTGCGCCCTCTGTTTCTCTTTTTCCTCAAGCTGTCTCTCCTCTCTTTCCTCATGCTGTCTCTCCTTCTCTCTTTCCTCATGCTGCATCCTGCGAATTTCCATTTCCTCGTCCATCTTCTTCTGCTGTAAATCTGCGGCTGCTTTTTCCCTCGCTATCCCGCTGCTAGCTTCACCTCTCCGCATCATAATCTGTCCAGTTCGTCTCTGACAAACGCTTTAACTTTTGCTTCCTCTCCTTCCAGTCCCTCCTCTCTCGCTTCGTCCCTGAGGAGTTGTCTAAGCTTTGCCCTCTCGGCCATATTATGTCAGTGACTGAGACACGTGGAGATAGAAAATAGGAAAAAGAATCACCTGGTTCCTACCACTTAGGAGAAAAAAAAATACCAAAAATCCAAAAGATGATATCCTTAACCCTGGGATACCTCCACCAAAATAAAAATACTAACTATCGCTGCTATTATCGGCAATCAAGCACTTCAATGCAAACACGAGACTACGCCAACTAAAATGGTAGTTAACGATTACTTCTGAAAAATAAGTTTGCTACAGTGAGGAAAAACAAAAGCTAATTATTTGCACAAAATTAAAGAGAAAAAAATAATCCCTTAATTTTTAATCCCACTATCAAGTTTACCCCTGAAGACAGTTAGGGTGAGGGAGAGGCAATTTAATCTCGGACAAATAGTCCCAGAAACGCACTCCTTAACTTTAAAAGTTCAAACACCTTCCTGCTTCATAACCCTTGTGAATGTGATATACACTCACAAAACTTTAACCAGCGTTTTTAGCGTATTACAAAATTCATTATTATATAACATGTATTCCGACAAAATCAACCTGTAAAACCAAATGTATATTATTCAAAATGCTCGGGGGAAAAAACTTATCAGTATTGTGTGGTCAGCACGCTCGTCACAAAAACAGATCGTTAGTCTAGGGGAATAATTTATTAAAGATACAAACAACTCACAAGACATCACACTCTTACTCTATTACAGAATAAAGAATCTTAAGTTTAAAATTCCAGATAGACGAGTCCACATTTGTCGTACTCGTCTTCCTATTTCTAAGTTCAAAGACCGGAAACGAGCAACCATTTGTCCGTACTCGTCTTCCTATTCTAAGTTCAAAAAAATCCGTCGGCGAGACCCCATTTGACGTAGATTTTTCGATAGTAAGTATTAAGACTTGGGTTTAGGGTCCCCTCTGAATAGATTAGAATATGTGATATACACAGGGAGAAGTTAGTAAAAAAAAGAAATAGATTTTCCCAAGAGTGCAGTGTCTTTGTAGCGAATCAAATAGAGCTGTCTCCCCTGAAAAACAAGAATCTCTCTCTCTCTCTCTCTCTCTCTCATCAGGCCTATCTTCTACTACAGATATATAAGAGTCAGACAGACTATTGACAACATATGTTACTATGTATGAACATTACCACTCACGGGCACACCCCTCTACAAGTGACAACAGTTAGACACACAGACGTATGGGAAAACTATAACACATACTTACAAACTTATGTAAATATTCTAGAACGTGCTGACCAACACGCTGATTAGTCTCCAGAGAGATTTTATATTTATCATCTATAAAATCTTCTCACAACACCAAAACAATAAAAAAATACATTCAAGGAAAACATATGCACATAGTCATACAATATCAAGAAAATGCTACAAAGGTGATAGCCCCACTATGATCTTAACTCTAGGTTTAGCCCACAGCCCTGTTAGGATGACAGATGATGGCCCAAAGAGTTTATAGATGCATGTGGTTCTCGTCGGTTTTTGAGGGTCTAATATTGTCCCCCTTTCTGAAGGTATAGACTGACTTTGACAGCAGTATTCTATTCTAACGTAAACACGTTACTTAAGCAGCAAACAACACTCGCCTAAGAAAAACACATATAACAAATGAGGGTATTATACAACGAACCTCCTTCCGTCACTTTCACTCATTCTATTCATTCATCAGGGCCCAGATATACTTACAATCGCTGGTTGTGGTTTTCGCCGGCTGGCGCAAATTTTTTGACACTACACACTTGTTATCTGTTACTGTCGTTTACTGAAACAGATCCCATAGCTCTGCAGATTTGTTTGTTGGTTTTCATTAAAATGGATCTGGGGAGCGTCTGCTTCAGGCGCTAGAGATTTCAGAGCAAAGTTAATGTGACTTGACTAGCGAGCTAAGAATTAGGCTTAAAACGAGCACAAAATGTCAGAACACGAAGTTTCCCTTAATTAGGAAGATGACCGGGTGGACAACCTCTCTCAAAACAGAAAATCTTGGTTTCCCCACTCACTTGTCAACAAATGTCGGAAAGTTTGGGGTATGTCATAGATTGTAATTTTCATTCTCGCCGCCAGGCAGAAAATTTACGTAGAAGAGTTTATGGAAGAAATTAAGATCTGGTTCACAGGCCAAGTATTGATCATTACAGTCTTTGAAAAAAAAACCCCGTTAGTGGGATATAGTATTTCTGTCTCTAACTCTGGTTGCATATGCACCGTCAGCTCAGTGTTACTTGAGAAACCCACGTGGTTCAAAATAAGGACTGTCTATTTCTTCACAATTATGAACTCTTAATTTAAATGCTTGGTAAAGTACTCTACAGGGTCACCCCCAGTATTTCACTCAAGCACAGCACTACGATGTCACAACGAAACACTAAGAGATATCACCTTATAAATTTAAGTGTTCTGGAACGAAGTTGCCCACGTCCTACTGTAAAATGTAGAATGAGTGAAGTGAGTTACAAACTCGGGCCCAATATCTTAAAATTAGACAAAGGGCCCCAACTCTTTCGCCAACGCGAAATTATCTCCCTTCTCTAACACCCTGCGTCAGCTTCCCTCATGTCGTAACAGCCATCAGTGACCGAGAGTACGAGTGAGTTGCAAATCCCAGACAGCCTGTCTCCAGTGCGGAGCAGATTTTTTCACACTAAACGCCGGGTTTTTCTCTAACGAAAAACCCCATGCGTTTCTGCAAACTGTAGACAGCCGTCTGTCTGCCATGCCCCGATGGAGCGAAATTCTCACAACCCCCCCGCCCCGGGGACACTGTCAAGTCAAGCGCTCTGACCGGGGAAACTGCAGACTATGTCTGGCTAGAACTGTAATATTCACAGCTATGGTTCGAACCGGCAGAGACTGACATCTATGTAATAGAATTACGTATCCCATTATGAGAAAAAACACAAGTACAGTTTGAGAATACTGAAGAAAATATTTTTCGCAACACGAGTGATGCGAAAAATACAGGAAAACACAGTACGGAAAGATAATAAAAATAAAAGGATTCGGGTGAGAGAATAGGAAGAAGATGTTAAGGTAATTTAATGATATAAAGACCTATGTGACAAGGATCGAGGACTAGAATGGAACCAGGCCAGGAGGAAGACAGCCGATATGATAGTCTGGCGCTCTCTCTTCCAAACCTCTACACCTCACGGTAGAAGGGGAACGACTAAGTAAGTAAGTAAATCCCGTTATATACTACTAATTCTGTTAATGATTATATTGAGGATTGTAGGTTTATACTGTAATCCCGTATATACTATTGTCTAAGTGAAAATGTCCGGTAACTATGAAATGAAAAAAATTAACCCAGCTTTTCAGGAAAATCACGGAAATGTATGTGTGCAATTGCACCGTGAAAGCTAAATTGAACGCCCATTAAAAAGAGCACGCAGATATTTCAGTTTTTTATGTTTCTAGGTGCATTGGCCCATTGACCATAAGTCATGATAAGTGTGGTACTACAAAATACCAGTGAGGTTGAAATAGAATGGAACACAAATGAAAGTAACCACAAGAGAATTAGTGCTGTCATCTGAACATCAGCAGAAAGAAGAACAAATAATATTTGTTTGGCCTGGAATTGATTAAAAAATTTCTTTAATAAAAAGATTAATCGATCAGTTCCGAACAATTTGATAAATTATAAAACTTACTTACTTAGTCGTTCCTCTTCTACCGTGAGGTGTAGAGGTTTGTAAAAGAAAGCGCCATACTATTCTATCGGCTGTCTTCCTCCTGGCTTGGTTCCATTCTAGTCCTCGGTCCTTCAAAGATTGTCTAATGTTGTCATCCCAGCGGACTTTGGGTCGTCCTGGAGGTCTGGATCCCTGGCTCTTAGTTTCCCGTGCTTGCCGTGGTGGCCGATCTTCTCCCATTCTGCAGACATGGCCAAACCATCTCAGCTGGGACTGTTCTAATTAGGTCTGCATGGGTTGGGTGTTTAGGCCTTGACGTATCTTTTGGTTGCGGACCATGTCTCTTCTTGTTACTTCAACCACCGTCCTCAGATACCTCATTTCTGAGGTTTGGTGTCGTGGAATATTCTAATCCACATATATAAATTATCAAGTAAATGTAAAGCGTAACAAATAAATTCTAATAAAGAAAAGAGCAATGGTAAAATAACAGTGCTGTCACAAGGAATGTACTCGAAATCCCCTTTGTTTTATGCTTCGTCTGCAAATTGTAACGCTTTCACGTTGATAGTAAAAGCCTACTATATTATTACCCGCTTTCTTCAATGAAACGTGTGCTGTATTTCTTGGAAAAACATTGAGAGGCAGACTGCGTAATGACCTAAATTAATCCTAACATTAATTATACTGCGTTACCAAAACGAACGAACAGATGGACTCAAATAGAAAGAGAGAGGGAGGGCTGAAAATCAGGAACGCATGCAACACGCGTCGCGCGATACACAATTACTACTATCACGCGTGTAAGGCCACATGCACTAACTTTTTTTCAGACGGACAGTGATAAATTCACTACCCTTCCCAGAGTTAGGTTTTTAAATCCTGAAAAACTCTTATTAGAAAAGATGACAATAGATGGGTTTACGTTTGAACACATTACAGTACCCAGACAGCACATCTTCGAAACAGGAGGTAGAAGGAATTGCATATTTTGAACGCAGCATTTTAGCTCTATTAAATATATATATTTGGGTTCCTTAGGGTTTGCTGACAAAGAATATGTAAAACGTTATGCAAATAGTCTAGGAATTAACAAGTTATAGCCAAAATAAAATGATGGTGCTGTCAGACAACACCCAAAATCAGAATCGCTCAGTGGTAGATTTTTTTACACCACCATTGTACGGGAAATGGGCCACAAGTTACATTTGAACTGATTGGCTGGAATGATATGTAAGGCTAAACACGATTAGTCGGGCTATAAATGCTATCCTTGGTTGTTAGGGGAGACGTAGGAAGTTAAAATTTTTTCAAACACTTGTCGAAACGTGGCTCCATTGGCCAGACTCGCTGATATACTCACTTAGGAGCGTTAGTTCGAGACCACTAGTTCAAATAAGCTTGATAAAGCAACAGTGCGTTGAAGCCAGCTCATATTTTTTGCTAAATAAAAGCCTGGAACATAAGCAGATGGGAATTTGTGCCAGTATTTGTGCCAGAATTCATTGCTAATCAACGTATCTGTGTTTGTTTCCATGAATTGTGGTAAGCTTGAAACATTCAGTATCTTTTAATGAAAATTGAATGTGAATTGTTAATTTATGCCTGTATATATGTGTAGTTCAGTAGCAAACATGATGTAAAGCCTATAATGCTCCAGCCTGAACAGAAGGTGTCGGAGGAAAGTAAAACGGCATGGAATGGCCAAACAGTACACTGACACCTAGATGATTGACTAGAAAGAAATAATGCTGGAAGTGCAGAGGCGTAGTAACCATTAAGGAGGTTAATACTGGTATAAAGTATTTCAGATGAAGCTGACAGTTGGCCTAACGCTCTGAACTCAATGTTTGTGATGTATTGTGCTCAGTGTAAAAAGAGAGTATAAATTAGTTATGAAGTAGAAGGTACATCCTTCTTGTTTTCAGGGACCGTGGTCTTGATGGTATTGAGCAGCACCTGGTCAGAGCTTTGCTGAATCCAGAGTCGGACAGCATACTCCTTGGTCCATTTAGCTATCAGTGAGGTGTCTCCAGAGCACAGGGGAGAAATCGAGCAGAGGAGTCTTTTCCTGCCGCCATCACGCAAGATAAGCTGATGTGGCCAGCTGAGCTCAAAATTATGTACCCCCATCTTAAAATAACATTGTAACATAAACTTAAGAGGGGAAGTAAATTGTTTTAATATCAGGAACTGAGAACATCTCCAATACTAGTTCCAATAAAGACAAACTATTGAAGTCATGATGACAAATACCAACAGAGCTTGAACAAAACAAAACCAGTATTACCTCATATTACTACTACACAACTGACACACATAGGATACTTTTAATAATATATGTCACTACAATATTCATATTGATAAATTCTGTACATATAACTTGTAATTAAAATTGATTGTGATTCCTGGTTCCCTTTGTATTTGAATCAGGACACATATTCATTCATGACAGCAATGAATACATATTGTTATTTGAAAAGTTATCAGTGACTCCTTGAAGATATCCTTGTAGAGTGTTTTATGTATGTGAGTGTCACAGTGTTGTCAAGTGTGGTGGAATAAATTAAATTGTTTATCTGTCTGTTGTTGTTATGACTTACACTTCATCATACACATACCCTAGACATACAACGTAGTCATCACACTATTCCAGAATAATTCTGACTGAGATATATATATATATGTGGCAGCAAGTAAGGTTATCTATAATACACTACTCTTATTAGATATAGATACCTTCACAGCTGATCTCAGTCAGTACACTAAGTCCCCTATAAATATTTATAACATCCCACTTCACCACATATATTGGGGTCTCGCTCTTGGGATTTTGAATCTTTCCCTATTAAAAATATTGGGGGTAATTCACTTCAGGGAATATAAGAATTAAAAGGTATCCTTGGGTGGAATTAAATAAGGTTGAGCTCACGGTGCCTGTGTTGTCCATTAGATATATAGTTAGAGATTGAATTGTTGGTTAGACATTGTATAAATTTACCTGATAGACAATGGCGGACCTGGCCAAATTTCGATCTGCTGCTGTTCAGACTGCAAAAGAGTTAGGATTAGATGGGCAAGTTATGGTTGCCTATGTCACTACGGAATGTGACAAATTTATTGAACGCGAAGAAAGAAGGTTTGAAGCCGAAAGAAAGTTAGAGGCTGAAAGGGAAATTAAGAAGTTACAATTTGAGGCTGAGGCTGAGACTAAGAGGTTGCAGATTGAGGCTGAGACTAAGAGGGAAAGCAGAAAGAGAAGAAAAAGATTGAGCTGCAGAAAGAGGAAGCAGAAGAAATTGGCTGCAGAAAGAAGAGAGAAGAAATTAGCTGCAGAAAGGGAAGAGAAGAAATTAGCTGCAGAAAGGGAAGAGAAGAAAAAAGATTACAAAGGGAACATGAGTTACGACTAAGGGAGTTTGAGTTTCAAGGCCATGCTCCTGAAAATGGTGCCAGTCCCTTTGCCTCTGATGCCACTGCTGGCCAAGGAGCCTCAACCTCAGCTATGAATTTTCATTTAGATCATTTTGTTGAGAAAGACGATGATATATAGAGAGCTACCTAAATAGGTATGAACTATTAGCTACCACGTATGGGTTAGAGAGAGAAAGGTGGAGCTTAAAGTTATCTCAAGGACTTCGTGGGGCAGCTTATGAAGTTTTTGCAAAAATGAGCAGAGGTGATCAGGAAAATTATGACATGCTAAAGCAGGCTCTTTTGTTAAGATATGAAAAGAATGCAGAATTTTATAGGAAAAAATTTAGGAATGCTAAACTACTGTCAGGTGAAACCTATCACCAGTTCTCTGCACGAATAGAGACATACTTGGAGAAATGGACTTCTCTGGGGAAAACCCAAGATCTTAAGGAAATGGTCCTTATAGAGCAATAAGAGAGTCCATGGCTCCAGACCTGAGAAAGTTTCTCATGGAACAAGGTGCAGAGAGGCTGGGTGAGTTGCTAAATGTTGCTGAAAGGTATCAAGCAGCTCAAGCAGAGGTAACAGGTAATAAAAAGAAACAAGTGGATAACTTTAGGGCACCACAGAACTTTAATAAATTTGATCCTAGGGATCAAAACAAAAGGTAAGCACCAGTTTGATAGGCCACGGTATGAAAATAAAAATAAATTCCCACAATTCGATGAAAGGAAATATGATGAAAGAAAATCTTTCAACCAAGGAAAAAGGTGGTGTAAGAATTGTCAGATGGACAATCATGACACTGACCGTTGCAGAAGGAAACCTGTGTATATGGCAACCCTTCAGGTCAGGTCGACCTCAAGACAGGAGGAGGATATTATGTTAGATACCACTCCAGAAGAGATGAGGAAGGCACAGGCTGGGGATAAAACACTCAAGCCTTGTTTCAGAAAATTGTCAACTTGTCATACAACTCCAGGCAAGGGAGATTTTTACATGAAAAACAAGTTGATGTATAGGAAGACTGGAGCTAGATCCAAAGGTCAGGGACAGCTGGTACTTCCTAAAAGATATAGGGCAGACTTAATAAGGAGCCTACATGTGAAACC
Source organism: Oreohelix idahoensis (assembly GCA_024509875.1). Taxonomy (NCBI): domain Eukaryota; kingdom Metazoa; phylum Mollusca; class Gastropoda; order Stylommatophora; family Oreohelicidae; genus Oreohelix; species Oreohelix idahoensis. The sequence goes on along the minus strand of JAMPIV010009400.1, from coordinate 25,373 downwards.
AGATGGGGACCATGAGAAGATATAGGTACCATCATTCAAAAGGTGGCTCACAATTATTATTGGCCCAAAGCAAGATGGGACATTGAGAATTTTGTAGAAAGGTGTAGCATAGCACATGAGGGAACACCCACAAGTGGGAACATGGATCAGGACCTGGACACGCCACGGGGCAAAATTAGGCCTGATAATAAAAAGAAAAATAGATTTTGATAAAAGTGGACCAAATGGAATGGGAAGCCCCTTTTCACGGACAAGCTTCACTTAACTGTTTTACAATGGCCACTATGCGGAGAGTGCAAAAAGATGTCTTTACCCCAGGATAAGCCGAAAATCCCTCAATCGGACTTAAACAAACTGGAGGAAGAGGATGTAGAGAGGAAATCTCTCATCAAGAATTTTAAGTGGGGAGAAAGCCCCAAAAGAAAAAATTGGTAGCGGTCGTTTTGTGAATGATAATTCTGGGAGGAAAAATCATCACTATAAAGCTTCGAGTGGAAGAGACCATACCGGTGCATGGACAAATAGGTCCACACAATTAAAGGTCCATATGTAGCTTTGTTAAGAACGTGGACTGATGAAAAGGCAGAGGAAAACATTACATCTTCATACCAATATGTGAATGAGCTGACCACTCGTTTAAAAACTGGCTGGAAACTTGCCAATGAAAATTTGAAACAAGCCAGGAAGAAACATGCTGCCTATTATAACAGGAAGGCGAAAGACAGAAATTTGGCTGTGGGAGAGAAAGTACTGCTTCTTTTGCCCGGGAGTCAGAATAAGTTACAAATTGGATGGCAGGGTCCATATACAGTTTTAGAGAAGGTGTCTAGAACAAATTATAAGATAGATAAGAAGGGGAAAGAAAAAATCTATCATGTGAATCTCCTGAAGAAATATTTGGAAAGAGAACATCAGGAAGAGACACACTTGTTGACCTTGTCCATCGCCATGGAGATGAAAAAGGAACCACTTTCATCATTTGAGTATCCATTACACCCCTGTGAGACAGCAGCACAGGTGAAAATCAGTACACATTTAACGAAAACTCAGAAAGAGAGAGTGCAACAGGTTCTAAATAATCATGCAGAGGTGTTAACAGACCGACCAGGGCATACAAACCTATTGGAATATGATATGAAACTGATAGACCCCACACCTGTCTGTATGAAACCATATTCGATTCCGTTTGCTAAGGAGAAAGCTTTGAAGGAAGAGATAGACTATCTATTGAAGGAAGGAATTATTTCGCACACAGTGAATCTTCGTATAGTTCCGGTGTTGTACTCTTAAGGAAGCCCTCTGGAGAACATAGACTCTGTATAGATTACAGGAGACTGAATGCTATTACAGAAGGACAGGTGGATCCATTGCCGGATACAAATCAGCTGTTTGCCAGACTAAATAAAGCTAAATATTTCTCAAAAGTGGATCTGAGTAAAGGATACTATCAGATTCCAGTAAAGCCTGAGGTTAGACCATACCTAGCTTTTAGTACCTCAGAAGGACACTATGAGTTTAATAGATTGCCATTTGGATTGAAGAATGCGCCTAGTGTCTTCTCTAGAATGATGAGAAAATTGTTGGATGTAAACATTTCGGAGGAACGTAATGAATCCCTGAGTTGCCTCTTTGATTGAGGATATTCCGAATGTTTCATACAGGATAATAAGAAGATTATGGGATCCACTACGAAAACTCTGCTATCACCAGGTATATGTTATCTCCTCATAACGTACATTTTGAGGGAAATATAATGTTCTCTGGACATGTCATTGCGCAGACTCAGAGAAGAGAAATGGTGAATACGGGTTGCGAAGCAGCATTAAGACAAGCACTCACACTTGCGGCTGTTCAGTAACATAACCGAAATATATTATTGGTTGTAGAAGTCTGAGGCAGATTTCATGAGTAGTGCCTACTCTGAATGGACCCAACTACATAAAACCATGATAGCACCACAGCAGAGTAAAGTCAAGTTGACTTACATTTATCTATGTGTATATAGAATAAAGGACTGACATGGGATGTATTTTTTAAGAGGGGAGGTGTCGTGAAATATTCTAATCCACATATATAAATTATCAAGTAAATATAAAGCCTAACAAATAAATTCTAATAAAGAAAAGAGCAATGGTAAAATAACAGTGCTGTCACAAAGAATGTACTCGAAATCCCCCTTGTTTTATGCTTCGTCTGCAAATTGTAACGCTTTCACGTTGAAATAAAAGCCTACTATATAAATACAAGCTTTCTTCAATGAAACGTGTGCTGTATTTCTTGAAAAACATTGAGAGGCCAAGCTGCGTAATGACCTAAATTAATCCTAACATTAATTATACTGCGTTACCAAAACGAACGAACAGATGGACTCAAATAGAAAGAGAGAGAGGGAGGGCTGAAAATCAGGAACGCATGCAACACGCGTCGCGCGATACACAATTACTACTATCACGCGTGTAAGGCCACATGCACTAACTTTTTTTTCAGACGGACAGTGATAAAATTCACTACCCTTCCCAGAGTTAGGTTTTTAAATCCTGAAAAACTCTTATTAGAAAGATGACAATAGATGGGTTTACGTTTGAAAACATTACAGTACCCAGACAGCACATCTTCGAAACAGGAGGTAGAAGGAATTGCATATTTTGAACGCAGCCACTTAGCTCTTTTAAATTTGTATATTTGGGTTCCTTAGGGCTTGCTGACAAAGAATATGTAAAACGTTATGCAAATAGTCTAGGAATTAACAAGTTATAGCCAAAATAAAATGATGGTGCTGTCAGACAACACCCAAAATCAGAATCGCTCAGTGGTAGATTTTTTTTAACCACCATTGTACGGGAAATGGGCCACAAGTTACATTTGAACTGATTGGCTGGAATGATATGTAAGGCTAAACACGATTAGTCGGACTATAAATGCTATCCTTGGTTGTTAGGGGAGACGTAGGAAGTTAAAATTTTTTCAAACACTTGTCGAAACGTGGCTCCATTGGCCAGACTCGCTGATATAATCACTTAGGAGCGTTAGTTCGAGACCACTAGTTCAAATAAGCTTGATAAAGCAACAGTGCGTTGAAGCCAGCTCATATTTTTGCTAAATAAAAGCCTGGAACATAAGCAGATGGGAATTTGTGCCAGTATTTGTGCCAGAATTCATTGCTAATCAACGTATCTGTGTTTGTTTCCATGAATTGTGGTAAGCTTGAAACATTCAGTATCTTTTAATGAAAATTGAATGTGAATTGTTAATTTATGCCTGTATATATGTGTAGTTCAGTAGCAAACATGATGTAAAGCCTATAATGCTCCAGCCTGAACAGAAGGTGTCGGAGGAAAGTAAAACGGCATGGAATGGCCAAACAGTACACTGACACCTAGATGATTGACTAGAAATAATGCTGGAATTGCAGAGGCGTAGTAACCATTAAGGAGGTTAATACTGGTATAAAGTATTTCAGATGAAGCTGACAGTTGGCCTAACGCTCTGAACTCAATGTTTGTGATGTATTGTGCTCAGTGTAAAAACTAGAGTATCAATTAGTTATGAAGTAGAAGGTACATCCTTCTTGTTTTCAGGGACCGTGGTCTTGATGGTATTGAGCAGCACCTGGTCAGAGCTTTGCTGAATCCAGAGTCGGACAGCATACTCCTTGGTCCATTTAGCTATCAGTGAGGTGTCTCCAGAGCACAGGGGAGAAATCGAGCAGAGGAGTCTTTTCCTGCCGCCATCACGCAAGATAAGCTGATGTGGCCAGCTGAGCTCAAAATTATGTACCCCCATCTTAAAATAACATTGTAACATAAACTTAAGAGGGGAAGTAAATTGTTTTAAATAACAGGAACTGAGAAACATCTCCAATACTAGTTCCCATAAAAGACAAACTATTGAAGTCATGATGACAAATACCAACAGAGCTTGAACAAAACAAAACCAGTATTACCTCATATTACTACACACAACTGACACACATAGGATACTTTTAATAATATATGTCACTACAATATTCATATTGATAAATTCTGTACATATAACTTGTAATTAAAATTGATTGTGATTCCTGGTTCCCTTTGTATTTGAATCAGGACACATATTCATTCATAACAGCAATGAATACATATTGTTATTTGAAAAGTTATCAGTGACTCCTTTAAGATATCCTTTAGAGTGTTATATGTATGTGAGTGTCACAGTATTGTCAAGTGTGGTGGAATAAATTAAATTGTTTATCTGTCTGTTGTTGTTATGACTTACACTTCATCATACACATACCCTAGACATACAACGTAGTCATCACACTATTCCAGAATAATTCTGACTGAGATATATATATATGTGGCAGCAAGTAAGGTTATCTATAATACACTACTCTTATTAGATATAGATACCTTCACAGCTGATCTCAGTCAGTACACTAAGTCCCCTATAAATATTTATAACATCCCACTTCACCACATTTGGATCTGGCTTTTGTGGGTTGTAGTCATTGCCCATGACTCGCATCCATACGTCAAGACTGGGACATAGGTGGAGCGATATACAGCCATCTTCGTCAGCAGCAGAAAGATGACAACATATAATATTTCTAGGGCTGGAATTGATTAATACATTTCTTTAATAAAAGATTAATCGATCAGTTTTGAACAATGTGATAAATTATAGAAAGTCATAAATAATTTTTTTTTAAAAAATCACTAAGGACTATGTTACGTTCGTGTATGTGGGGGGTGTTTAGGGTCGTAAGTTTGGTCAACATGGAGATCAAGTAGGCTTGACCCATTTTAGGATACATTGACAACATTTTTATTATATGAAGACAGGACCGACGATCATGGTATGACATCAGGCATGGACGAAGTAGCATCAATATGACAGCATAGCAGATACATTTCATATATCAATTATGTAGTAGCATCAAACATAGTTAGGATGAACGTTGATATGACCTCTGGTTGGGGACGCCGGTCATTACAAAAATATAGTCAACGTCTTGAACAATTCGGAATAACTTCGTCGAATTGAAATATTCTGAAGATTAATTTTATATGTATTCTCGCTCCTAGTGTCAGAGGGACACACTAGCCATTAATCATGACAGATACAATGGAAGTACTGCCTTGACGAATAGGGCTCTGGGTCTTTGAGGCAAGAGACCTTAAAACATGCCGTCAACTGGCAATAATTATGAATATATACGAATTCCTGGGGCAAACCTCGCAGGAATAAACTTCATCGTGTTTTCAGTACTTCATTATATAAATGTGGGTCTTCTCTTTACTTTAGAGAAGAACCCCCAAGAATGCGTACATCAACGATGACTGAAATATTATAAAGCCTCAAGGGTATGATTTGTGTAGCAACAAATCGACGCTACAAAGTGCGTCATCTGCATTCAATGATGATGCAGAAAAGTACGAATACATATTTAAGATATACATTTATTAAAGATGCGCTCACATGTGCGTCTATAAAAACTAGACGGGCATGTGAGAGTCTCACACACTTAACTCCCACGCGAAAAAAGACTATTTATTTTACTTATAAGGCAACATTGTCCTGATAATAGAATGTGTGATTTCATATACACCCATTGGGATTCTCGGCGGTGCTACGAAGTTTGTGCACTGTGCTGAGATCCTCCTTGTGTGATCTAAGGGAGGAGATCGGAGCCATGATGGAGTAGTCCGTGTACAATGAAGATAGTCCTTAAAACCAGACCAAACCAAATATCAGCTTATGACCTCAGGTCAGTTTTGGCCAAGAGTGGAGGTAGAAAAAATCAGAACTAAGGCAATGATGTGGTGAGGAAGACTGAGCACATATGCTTTTTCCAGGAATGCAAGGATGGTGATTCTAAACAACAAAAACAATAATCTCCAGGGGCAGCTCATGTGGGTCATTGCCTCCAAGTCTCATCCTCCTGTTGATTTTTTCATGTGTGCTGGGATCTGAACCCACTCCAACTTGGTTGCAATATCCAGATAGGCTGTTTACTCCTTGGCTGTATCCATTCTGCCAACTTGAGGCGGTTGTGAAAGTATCAGTTTTGTTGTATGTAAACTTACCGTTCTAATTTCATAGCCATTGTGGTTGTTCGCAGCCAGCACAATGTCCTTTCCACAGTTCTGCCAAGTGCCGCTGCTCTGGACTGTCCTTTCAGGCCCAGTTGTTTCATGTGATCATATACTGAGGCTCCCATTAGGCTTATTGTATCTACTTCTACTGCTGTGAATTTTTCTGGGAACCCCTCATGCTTCAGTTCCATGCCCATATCATTATCTTTTTCTATTTTGAAAGTATGCTTCCCATCTTTTCTGGATTCAGTGGCACTGTCAACTCAGACTTTGTGATAGGGTGTGTGTCGTATATCGTATATTTTTAGTTAGGTTAGAAGATATTTATTGTCCCGTCTGAGCAGAGGTGATAGTGGTAAATAGGTGAGAATAACGGTGTAAGAAATAGATTTCACGAGTGAATAGTTGAGGAGGAAAAGTTGTCTCTGGACTGAATAGTTTCTCTAGTCCAGCCTATCTATACGACTATATTGTAGTGTAAGACACTCTTCCAACCCCTTATCTCTATAAAGATAAGTTTAACTAAACACACCCCCACACAATTATGTGACAACAAGACACACAAAAACGTGAAAAACTATGGTTAATTGGGTATGAATCTGACCAGCACACAAATGTAAGTTCTTTTTGTTGTTTATTACCATTAAACTTTTTACAACATCAAACATATAGAGAAATCAATAAAATCATGTTTACAGATATATGAAAATAACCGAATAAGTGCCCTCCTCTTGTTGAGAAAGGATCCCAAAGGTCAAACATGAGCACTACGTTACAGAATAGACTACGAAGAACCAGTTCCCCACTAAATTACTACTCAGTAAAGTACTCAGTTTAGTGAAATAAAAAAAGAAGTTAGTACAATGATTGTAACAAAGGAAAATATTAACTCTCTCTATCTCTCACTCTGTCATATGTGGCCACAAACACTCTTGCTTACCTAATCGTGGTGTTGGTATCCCTTGAAAAATTACAATAGTCTGAACCTATACTGTCAGGTGGGTTGATCAAATATGGCCCCAGTCCAGCCTATATATCGAATAATAATTACAAGGTGGACGCCAAATTTGGTGGTTTAATTTTTCCGGGATGAATCATGTGTCACTGCAAATAGTTACCGAAGCAAGATCTCGGGACGTTCACAGTTGCAAAAGGAGAAAAAGTAATTCCTGTATTGCTAAGCATCTGGTTGCTAAGACAAATGTTACAATATGTAAAACTGACGATGATGGTGAATGCCAATTTAGAAACAGCGTAGTTTTCTGGATCACTCCGTTGCTACGGCTGTCAAACGTCAGGAATATATGTTCTTTCATATGCCCAGCGGGCTGGAAAATTGGATTAATAATTCTGGGTAATGTACAGTCCAGTTACGATTTACTCTTAATGTTTATTGGTCTCTTGGGCCCAACCGGTTCACGAAGGAACTTGGGACTGGTAGCCACGGAGAAGACACCATTAATGCTTCACTGAATGAAGAAAGAGGACCGAACTAGTCCAAAAATCGAAGACCCAAAATAATAATAATGGTACTGGTAATGTTAAACCGCTGGCCGCTGGTTTTGATCAGGTGCACAAATCAGAAAATGAAATCCCCACGGGACAATTTAACACATTTAGCGAAGAATGGTTCTAGTCCGGCGTGTTTAGATTCTCCAAGAATTTCTGAGTGACTCTGATAACTGAATGTTGTTGTTGTTTTGATGGGTTGATGGGTGGAGATCGGGCACTAAACATCTGACTGTTATTACCTCTTCTCGTTCCATCTTGGTCTACCCTGTTCAACCTGAAAGTTGGTTATAATTGGGGTATTTAGTGTCATTTTATTTACTAATTTGTATTCAATTTAATTAACTATCGTCTTTTGCAGTTGTTGATTTTTATTTATATTAGCATTTGTCAATTTTATTTACTTTTTTGTATTGTTTATAGATGACTATTGTCCTTTACGCTTGGTTTTTATTTGTATTTGTTCTTTTTGAGTTGTTCATTATTTTTTATTTTTTTTAATTACCTTGTCTTTCCTTGTCCTATGAGTAGTTAGTTTTTTGTTAATGCTTTGTTAGGGTCTAGTTCTTGTTGCTTAATTTTTTATTTATTTGGATGTTTTTCCTGAAGTGCTATCCTTATATGTTTTCCTTTGTTTTATGTATATATCTTTTAAGTATTGATTGGGCATCTCTTGGGGCATCTATACTTAAAACCTTATCACCTGTTAAGTCTATATTGTGATTTTTATAGTAAGTTTTTAATTCAAGTCTTTGTTGTTCATACTTTTTACAGTGGATCAGGTAGTGGTCTATGTCATTCTCTTCCAGACATTCTTGGCAGTGTGGTTCTTCTACCATAAAGTATGCTGCACCGAGACGGAGACGCCACAGTTTTTTGTTCGATGGTATCTTTAATTCTTCTCTGACCTGGCACGTCCTTGTTGGTTCTTTCAGCAGTTTGAACGCATGTCTGGACCCCCTAAATATACTAAGGATAGTAAAAGGTAATGGATGGGGGGCCAGCAATAAAATAATGCTTATGTTCTACAAGTCTTTTATCAGGGGGAAACTGGATTATGCCAGCATAGTCTATGACTCAGCTGCAGCTTCTAACAAAGCAAAAACTGGACAGGATTCAAAATGCAGCCATGAGAACCATTACAGGTGCATTTATATCGACACCAGCAGAAGTGCTAGAAGTAGCTCTTGGCATACCTCCCCTTGATCTAAGACGGAAAGAACTGAGAATAAATTATTGGAGTAAAGTAGCACAAGAAGTGACCCACCCAGCACATAAAGCATTTGTCAAAAACCAACCAAGTGTATGGGACGTCCCCTTAAATAAAGATAGATATCCAACAGGTTGGAGAACGATAGAAGACCTAACGCAATTCAAAGAACTATCAAACGCAATTGAAAATAGTAATAAATACAGAAGCAAAATACCACCCTGGGAACTAAAAACACCAATCATAGACTACTCACTTACTGAAAAGATCAAACAAACATAGAAGATAAGGAAGCCAAAATGATAAGTAGAAAGTTCATCGATAAATTAACTAAACAAAGTCTGGCCGTATACACTGATGGATCCAAGGGTGATAGTGGGCTACTAGGTGCCGGAGTGGTAATACCACAATGGGGAATAAAAAAGAGCTACAGTGTAACAGAAGGGGCTTCGATTTTTACCGCAGAGATGGTAGCAATTCTTAAAAGTTTAGAAATAATCGAAGATAACCCACCAGAAGCTGTTACGATATTTACAGACTCACTATCATCACTACAAGCGCTAGAACACCCAGGTAAATGTAGCCGGCCAGACATAAAGGAAGAAATTCTAGCAATTAATACATCACTAGGGCACAGAGGATGTTGTGTGAGGCTAGTGTGGGTTCCAGCACACATAGGTATTGCTGGCAACGAGTTGGCAGACCAGAACGCCAAGAATGGAAGAACAAGTAAAAACGATAACTGAATTTGAGAGAGCGCGGTATATATATACAGATCGTGGTGTTATTATCACTAGAAGATGTACTCTGTTGTTATGTTCCCAGAAAAGGGCGTGGTTTCAAAGGTGAGTCATACAAACAGAAAATTGCGAGATTTGGCTTAGCCAATGGTAGACACTAAATGGGAAAGCAAAGGCTATCAGATTACTGTATCACTATTCCCATTCTTCGTCACAATGTGGTGATGGGAGGTGCAGCACTATATCTGGTTGTCTTTGAGACTTTGTGGTGCCTGACATATTCGCTGTTGCCTCTTTCAACTTCTGGTTCATGATGTTCACTATCAGTTGTGATTGTAATGTACTACCATGTTGTATTATTCTTCTTTCTGATGTCCTCTTTCCTTACCATTTTCTATCTTTTTCACATCTATTTTTTTTTAAATCCCCATCGTGTCTGTTGTCCTATTGCCGTCTGCATGTGTTTTTCTGTCTTCACCAATTTCTCTTGTCTTATTTACTGCCCTTTACCTATTCGCGGCAGCACTTCTCTTAATATTGGATAATTCTCATTTTTTATTTTCATTGATAAGAATCTGTTGCGTAGGATATTTTATGTTGTCTGAATTGCTGTTCTATTTCTGGGATTGCACTGTTCTTTTTTTCTTAGTTGCTGAAATCTGTGGCCTTGTCAGAAGTAATGGTCGTCTTTGGTTAAACCACCACACCCCCCACCCCAAATTCTTTCCAGACTACTCCATCAAAGTAAATGGAGTAAATGGGATAGTTTTAGAAAAAAGGTGAATATATTTAAATACCTAGGCACATTAACGACATCAGGTGAAATGTGTATCTCAGAGGTGAAAAGTGGAATAGCCTAGGCATAAGCAGCGTTCAATAAAATGAAAAGTATTGTATGCAACAAATCTTTTTCAGTGGATGTAAGGAAGGTAGTTCTTCCGTGTTTTGGTTTTGGTTTTAAGGACAATCTTCATTGCACACGGACTACTCCATCAGTGCTCCGATCTCATCCTTTAGATCACACAAGGAGGATCTCAGCACAGTGCACGAACTCCGTGGCACCGGCGAGAATCCCAATGTGTGTAAATAGGAATCACACATTCTATAAATATTTTTGTGGTGGGTAGATTTCTAAATTTTAAATTTTGCCAGGGCAGAGGTTTTACGACCTACTCTTTATGATTTCCAACTGTCGTGGGATTTTTACGGTGCGCAGCTTGTGCACGGAACCTCCTATTTTTTCGCCCTTATCCGAGAAGGTTAGGCATCCGATCTCACTACCCAGGAGACCAAGAGGTGAAATATGACATCATTAGGTACCACTTGTTCTGAAAAAAAAAGTTTCCTTAAGTAATATACTCTCTCCTGGGAATCGAACCCGGTAGCTTCAGAATTCAAGGCGGAAGCCATACCTCTTAGCCACTCCGAACCCTTTCTTCAGTGTTATGTAGAACAAGGTGGAGAATGGCAGAAAAGCAGAAGGAAAACTCTAGATCTACACCGTAGATAATGCCAAGGAAATTAACTTGGCATCAGTTGTGAAAGAGCGACAGGCTCAGCAGCCCTAGTTAAACAGTAACAGTTTAACTTACTGAGTCGTTCATCTTCTACCTTGTGGTGTAGAGAGAAACAGTGACAGTTTAACTTACTGGGTCGTTCATCTTCTACCTTGTGGTGTAGAGAGAAACAGTAACAGTTTAACTTACTGAGTCGTTCATCTTCTACCTTGTGGTGTAGAGAGAAACAGTAACAGTTTAACTTACTGAGTCGTTCATCTTCTACCTTGTGATGTAGAGAGAAACAGTAACAGTTTAACTTACTGAGTCGTTCATCTTCTATCTTGATTTAGAGAGAAACAGTAACAGTTTAACTTACTGAGTCGTTCATCGTCTACCTTGATTTAGAGAGAAACAGTAACAATTTAACTTACTGAGTCGTTCATCTTCTACCTTGATTTAGAGAGAAACAGTAACAGTTTAACTTACTGAGTCGTTCATCATCTACCTTGATTTAGAGAGAAACAGTAACAATTTAACTTACTGAGTCGTTCATCTTCTACCTTGATTTAGAGAGAAACAGTAACAGTTTAACTTACTGAGTCGTTCATCTTCTACCTTGGGGTATAGAGAGAAACAGTAACAGTTTAACTTACTGAGTCGTTCATCTTCTACCTTGTGGTGTAGAGAGAAACAGTAACAGTTTAACTTACTGAGTCGTTCATCTTCTACCTTGTGGTGTAGAGAGAAACAGTGACAGTTTAACTTACTGAGTCGTTCATCTTCTACCTTGTGGTGTAGAGAGAAACAGTAACAGTTTAATTTACTGAGTCGTTTCATCTTCTACCTTGTGGTGTAGAGAGAAACAGTAACAGTTTAACTTACTGAGTCGTTCATCTTCTACCTTGTGGTGTAGAGAGAAACAGTGACAGTTTAACTTACTGAGTCGTTCATCTTCTACCTTGTGGTGTAGAGAGAAACAGTGACAGTTTAACTTACTGAGTCGTTCATCTTCTACCTTGTGGTGTAGAGAGAAACAGTAACAGTTTAACTTACTGAGTCGTTCATCTTCTACCTTGTGGTGCAGAGAGAAACAGTAACAATTTAACTTACTGAGTCGTTCATCTTCTACCTTGTGGTGTAAGAGAATCAGTAACAATTTAACTTTTACTGAGTCGTTCATCTTCTACCTTGTGGTGTAGAGAGAAACAGTAACAATTTTAACTTACTGAGTCGTTCATCTTCTACCTTGTGGTGTAGAGAGAATCAGTAACAATTTAACTTACTGAGTCGTTCATCTTCTACCTTGTGGTGTAGAGAGAATCAGTAACAATTTAACTTACTGAGTCGTTCATCTTCTACCTTGTGGTGTAGAGAGAAACAGTAACAATTTAACTTACTGAGTCGTTCATCTTCTACCTTGTGGTGTAGAGAGAATCAGTAACAATTTAACTTACTGAGTCGTTCATCTTCTACCTTGTGGTGTAGAGAGAAACAGTAACAGTTTAACTTACTGAGTCGTTCATCTTCTACCTTGTGGTGTAGAGAGAAACAGTGACAGTTTAACTGACTGAGTCGTTTCATCTTCTACCTTGTGGTGTAGAGAGAAACAGTAAACAGTTTAACTTACTGAGTCGTTCATCTTCTACCTTGTGGTGTAGAGAGAAACAGTAACAGTATAACTTACTGAGTCGTTCATCTTCTACCTTGTGGTGTAGAGAGAAACAGTGACAGTTTTAACTTACTGAGTCGTTCATCTTCTACCTTGTGGTGTAGAGAGAAACAGTAACAGTTTAACTTACTGAGTCGTTCATCTTCTACTTGTGGTGCAGAGAGAAACAGTAACAATTTAACTTACTGAGTCGTTCATCTTCTACCTTGTGATGTAGAGAGAATCAGTAACAATTTAACTTACTGAGTCGTTCATCTTCTACCTTGTGGTGTAGAGAGAGATCAGTAACAATTTAACTTACTGAGTCGTTCATCTTCTACCTTGTGTGTAGAGAGAATCAGTAACAATTTAACTTACTGAGTCGTTCATCTTCTACCTTGTGGTGTAGAGAGAAAACAGTAACAGTTTAACTTACTGAGTCGTTCATCTTCTACCTTGTGGTGTAGAGAGAAAACAGTGACAGTTTAACTTACTGAGTCGTTCATCTTCTACCTTGTGGTGTAGAGAGAAACAGTAAACAGTTTTAACTTACTGAGTCGTTCATCTTCTACCTTGTGGTGTAGGTGAGAGAAAACAGTGACAGTTTTAACTTACTGAGTCGTTCATCTTCTACCTTGTGGTGTAGAGAGAAACAGTGACAGTTTAACTTACTGAGTCGTTCATCTTCTACCTTGTGGTGTTAGAGAGAAAACAGTGACAGTTTAACTTACTGAGTCGTTTCATCTTCTACCTTGTGGCGTAGAGAGAAACAGTAACAGTTTAACTTACTGAGTCGTTCATCTTCTACCTTGTGGTGCAGAGAGAAACAGTAACAATTTAATAACTTACTGAGTCGTTCATCTTCTACCTTGTGGTGTAGAGAGAATCAGTAACAATTTAACTTACTGAGTTCGTTCATCTTCTACCTTGTGGTGTAGAGAGAAACAGTAACAATTTAACTTACTGAGTCGTTCATCTTCTACCTTGTGGTATAGAGAGAATCAGTAACAATTTAACTTACTGAGTCGTTCATCTTCTACCTTGTGGTGTAGAGAGAATCAGTAACAATTTAACTTACTGAGTCGTTCATCTTCTACCTTGTGGTGTAGAGAGAATCAGTAACAATTTAACTTACTGAGTCGTTCATCTTCTACCTTGTGGTGTAGAGAGAAACAGTAACAGTTTAACTTACTGAGTCGTTCATCTTCTACATTTTGGTGTAGAGAGAAACAGTAACAGTTTAACTTACTGAGTCGTTCATCTTCTACCTTGTGGTGTAGAGAGAAACAGTAACAGTTTAAATTATTGGGTCGTCCATCTTCTACCTTGTGGTGTAGAGAGAAACAGTGACAGTTTAACTTACTGAGTCGTTCATCTTCTACCTTGTGGTGCAGAGAGAAACAGTAACAATTTAACTTACTGAGTCGTTCATCTTCTACCTTGTGGTGTAGAGAGAATCAGTAACAATTTAACTTACTGAGTCGTTCATCTTCTACCTTGTGGTGTAGAGAGAATCAGTAACAATTTAACTTACTGAGTCGTTCATCTTCTACCTTGTGGTGTAGAGAGAATCAGTAACAATTTAACTTACTGAGTCGTTCATCTTCTACCTTGTGGTGTAGAGAGAAACAGTAACAGTTTAACTTACTGAGTCGTTCATCTTCTACCTTGTGGTGTAGAGAGAAACAGTGACAGTTTAACTTACTGAGTCGTTCATCTTCTACCTTGTGGTGTAGAGAGAAACAGTAACAGTTTAACTTACTGAGTCGTTCATCTTCTACCTTGTGGTGTAGAGAGAAACAGTGACAGTTTAACTTACTGAGTCGTTCATCTTCTACCTTGTGGTGTAGAGAGAAACAGTGACAGTTTAACTTACTGAGTCGTTCATCTTCTACCTTGTGGTGTAGAGAGAAACAGTGACAGTTTAACTTACTGAGTCGTTCATCTTCTACCTTGTGGCGTAGAGAGAAACAGTAACAGTTTAACTTACTGAGTCGTTCATCTTCTACCTTGTGGTGCAGAGAGAAACAGTAACAATTTAACTTACTGAGTCGTTCATCTTCTACCTTGTGGTGTAGAGAGAATCAGTAAAACAATTTAACTTACTGAGTCGTTCATCTTCTTACCTTGTGGTGTAGAGAGAAACAGTGACAGTTTAACTTACTGAGTCGTTTCATCTTCTACCTTGTGGTGTAGAGAGGAATCAGTAACAATTTAACTTACTGAGTCGTTCATCTTCTACCTTGTGGTGTAGAGAGAATCAGTAACAATTTAACTTACTGAGTCGTTCATCTTCTACCTTGTGGTGTAGAGAGAATCAGTAACAATTTAACTTACTGAGTCGTTCATCTTCTACCTTGTGGTGTAGAGAGAAACAGTAACAATTTAACTTACTGAGTCGTTCATCTTCTACCTTGTGGTGTAGAGAGAAACAGTGACAGTTTAACTTACTGAGTCGTTCATCTTCTACCTTGTGGTGTAGAGAGAAACAGTAACAGTTTAACTTACTGAGTCGTTCATCTTCTACCTTGTGGTGTAGAGAGAAACAGTGACAGTTTAACTTACTGAGTCGTTCATCTTCTACCTTGTGGTGTAGAGAGAAACAGTGACAGTTTAACTTACTGAGTCGTTCATCTTCTACCTTGTGGTGTAGAGAGAAACAGTGACAGTTTAACTTACTGAGTCGTTCATCTTCTACCTTGTGGCGTAGAGAGAAACAGTAACAGTTTAACTTACTGAGTCGTTCATCTTCTACCTTGTGGTGCAGAGAGAAACAGTAACAATTTAACTTACTGAGTCGTTCATCTTCTACCTTGTGGTGTAGAGAGAATCAGTAACAATTTAACTTACTGAGTCGTTCATCTTCTACCTTGTGGTGTAGAGAGAAACAGTAACAATTTAACTTACTGAGTCGTTCATCTTCTACCTTGTGGTGTAGAGAGAATCAGTAACAATTTAACTTACTGAGTCGTTCATCTTCTACCTTGTGGTGTAGAGAGAATCAGTAACAATTTAACTTACTGAGTCGTTCATCTTCTACCTTGTGGTGTAGAGAGAATCAGTAACAATTTAACTTACTGAGTCGTTCATCTTCTACCTTGTGGTGTAGAGAGAATCAGTAACAATTTAACTTACTGAGTCGTTCATCTTCTACCTTGTGGTGTAGAGAGAAACAGTAACAGTTTAACTTACTGAGTCGTTCATCTTCTACCTTGTGGTGTAGAGAGAAACAGTAACAGTTCAACTTACTGAGTCATTCATCTTCTACCTTGTGGTGTAGAGAGAAACAGTAACAGTTTAACTTACTGAGTCGTTCATCTTCTACCTTGTGGTGTAGAGAGAAACAGTAACAGTTTAACTTACTGAGTCGTTCATCTTCTACCTTGTGGTGTAGAGAGAAACAGTGACAGTTTAACTTACTGAGTCGTTCATCTTCTACCTTGTGGTGTAGAGAGAAACAGTGACAGTTTAACTTACTGAGTCGTTCATCTTCTACCTTGTGGTGTAGAGAGAAACAGTAACAGTTTAACTTACTGAGTCGTTCATCTTCTACCTTGTGGTGCAGAGAGAAACAGTAACAATTTAACTTACTGAGTCGTTCATCTTCTACCTTGTGGTGTAGAGAGAATCAGTAACAATTTAACTTACTGAGTCGTTCATCTTCTACCTTGTGGTGTAGAGAGAATCAGTAACAACTTAACTTACTGAGTCGTTCATCTTCTACCTTGTGGTGTAGAGAGAATCAGTAACAATTTAACTTACTGAGTCGTTCATCTTCTACCTTGTGGTGTAGAGAGAAACAGTAACAGTTTAACTTACTGAGTCGTTCATCTTCTACCTTGTGGTGTAGAGAGAAACAGTAACAGTTTAACTTACTGAGTCGTTCATCTTCTACCTTGTGGTGTAGAGAGAAACAGTAACAGTTTAACTTACTGAGTCGTTCATCTTCTACCTTGTGGTGTAGAGAGAAACAGTAACAGTTTAACTTACTGAGTCGTTCATCTTCTACCTTGTGGTGTAGAGAGAAACAGTAACAACAAATAATAATAATTACTGTTACAAAGAGATTATAACAAAACTGTTAAACTTCTCTACATTTTAATATTCAGATTAGATCGACAGCTGAGTATCAGAAATTCTGAGGAAAGCAATACCAAACGCTGTAACAAAGAAATAAGAAATTGTGTCATGCTTAAATTTGTGCCTCGGTGGTCCTGTTAGTGGGTCAAAAGCGGCTGTGACCTTGCAGCTGTATGGTAGCATCTGTGTGGTACATGATTCAGGACAATTTTCTGTGCAGTACTTGCGGCTGCATTTATTTATTACTCCTTGAGCCTCCCACGGGGCATAAGGCAGTGCTTATGTTACAGATAACAAGCGTTTAGAATACTGCAGGAATCTTTAACAATAATTTAATCGATTAATTGGTTAAAATGTTTAGAATAAACAGATCTAACGAACTGCACAGTCTAGCTAAGCATTAAAAAATTAGTCTGTCTGTCTGTCTGTCTGTCTGTCTATCTGTCTGTCTGTCTGTCTGTCTGTCTATCAATAATAGTTAGTGAACGTATATTAAAGAAAGAAAAGACACAGTCACTCATAACAAGACATGTCCATTTACCTTAAAAAAGTAGTATCATAGCAGATACTGTTGTGGGGGAGTGAAGTGTTAGAGACTTCACCAAACTAGGTCCAGCATCAGGAGGTGGGGTGGCCAGTTCCCTTCCTCGCTGCCTTGTCCTTCCCTCACTCAGTCAGGTACCCATTTTCAGCTGGGTAGACTGGAGCGTGTCACATTTACCTTATATGCAGTAAATGACAAGGCAGAATAATGCTAAAAACAAATGCAATAGTTGAGAGTACTATAAAAAATTGATGTGGTTTGGTTTGTTTGGTTTTAAGGACTATCTTCATTGCACACGGACAACTCCATCAATGATCCGATCTCATCCCTTAGATCACACAAGGAGGATCTCAGCACAGTGCACGAACTCCGTATGAATATATGAATCACACATTCTGAAAATATTTTTGTGGTGGGTAGGTTTCTAATTTTTAAATTTTTGCCGGGGCAGCGGTCATATGGCCTACTCTTTACAATTTCCAACTGCTGTGGGATTCTGTAGCATAACCCCAATTGTTACCGATTATTATTTTGTTGAAGGGGTTCTTCGGAGAGGTCCCTCCTTTATAATATATATCTGTGTGTAGTAAGTATGGCATGCACAAGTGCCGATAAGAGTTTTACATTCAGCCTTCAAACACATTCCTGATCTTCAACAATAAAGATGCTGCAAAGGCCAGGTTGGACGTTAAGACGACACATGTTTATTCGATGTTCACAGCTCCAGTTAATTCATATAATATAAGTTCATAAGATCATGGCATAACCTAGCCAGTCTTGAGTGTCGCTATTCAGTCTGCTAATGACACGATGTCCTCGACATTTGCATGCAGATTTTATTTAAAAGTCTCAACTCAAGTGCATCATAATTCAGCATCCCATTTTCAAAAATATAATACTCTAGCATCGACCCAGTGAAGTATATGGGCGATCTAGATGTTGAAACATTTTAGGACTCTGTAGAAATTACACCATCCAGGAGCTAGACATATATGCGTCCATCCACATCGAGATACACACAGAAAAGGCCCAGAAGGATCCTTCACTTTTGCTAAACTGAGACCGGCTAACTTCTGCTATATCTGCCCCAAAAGGCAATGACGTACTTCCGGGTAACCCATGGATACAGTACATCAACAACATGGTCTCTAATCGATACCTATTTGATAACGACCGATATGTTATGAGTTTTAATCATAACAGACTCTCAACGTGCGCAGCTTACACACATGACTTTCTGTATTTTTCACCCTTATCCGAGAAGGCTAGGCATCCGATCTTACCACCCAGAAGACCGGGGAGAGTATGACATCATTAGGGCCTACTAATTCTGAGAGAAAATGTCCATAAATAATATTCCCTCTACTGGGAGTCGAACCCGGTAATTTAGAATTCGAGGCGGACGCCATACTTCTTAACCACTCCGCTGCTCCCCCTTCTCTCTCTCTTCTCTTCTCCTCTCTCCCCCCCTCCCCCCAACACCCCAAACAAAAAAGGTTACCTATATTGAGTCGACCAGGCAGCAGTACTTGACCTAGATATGAAGCCAAGTCACCCACTTTAGTACATGAAAGAAAAAATGAGTAGCATCAATAATGATCTTTGCTGTGTGTCACATAGTGTAGCGCATATACTGCCATATGGGATTGAAGTGCTAAAGACTTTACTTATATTACCTCTCAGCTTTATGAAGTGTGATTATCTGTTCCCCCCTCCTCCTCATTGCATTTGCCTTCCCTAACTCAGGAGCAGAGTCAGGTACCCCATTTCACCGCTGGGTAGACTGGAGCAGGACACGACATAGTTTTGAACCCAGTCCCTTTGTCCCAAGAAGCAAGCACTCAAAACCCCTTTGCCATTCGGAAGCCCTTTTGTGAAAATAGTAGTTCTTAATGTTAAGTGATCATTATGTTCATGTGGTGGTCGTGTCAGTACTTTCAGCTTGGAAAAAAATAAATAATTAGTAGCTTTGTTTTGTCACAAGTAGTTCCTGCGTGTCTGTGAGGATACACAGAAGTATTAGGACTATTGCTTAACCAGGCATGTCGTAAAGTGCGACTAATATAAGGTTGTGCATGTGGCTGGTAATCTTATCTTGTGAAACCACAGCTGTAGGAGCACAGGCTTTCTGAAAGGGTTAACTCTGGTTGTCGTAGTGGTTCCGTGCTCCTTAGGCAGCAAAAATAGGGAAATGAATGAATGACAAAAATAGTGGATCAGTGCTCCATACAACACATAAATAGGGAAATGAGTGAATGAATAAATAGAGGATGCATGCTCCATAGGAAGCAAAAATAGGGAAATGAATGAATAAATAGTGGATCCATGCTATATAGAAGTCAAAAAATAGGGAAACTAATGAATGAATAGTGGATCTATGCTATATAGAAGTCAAAAATAAGGAAACTAATGAATGAATAGGGGATCTATGCTATATAGAAGTCAAAAATAGGGAAACTAATGAATGAATAGTGGATCTATGCTATATAGAAGTCAAAAATAGGGAAACTAATGAATGAATAGTGGATCTATGCTATATAGAAATCAAAAATAGGGAAACTAATGAATGAATAGTGGATCTATGCTATATAGAAGTCAAAAATAGGGAAACTAATGAATGAATAGTGGATCTATGCTATATAGAAGTCAAAAATAGAGAAACTAATGAATGAATAGTGGATCTATGCTATATAGAAGTCAAAAATAGGGAAACTAATGAATGAATAGTGGATCCATGCTATATAGAAGTCAAAAATAGGGAAACTAATGAATGAATAGTGGATCCCATGCTATATAGAAATTCAAAAAAATAGGGAAACTAATGAATGAATAGTGGATCCATGCTATATAGAATATCAAAAATAGGGAAACTAATGAATGAATAGTGGATCTATGCTATATGGAAGTCAAAAATAGGGAAACTAATGAATGAATAGTGGATCTATGATATAATAGAAGTCAAAAATAGGGAAACTAATGAATGAATAGCGGATCTATGCTATATAGAAGTCAAAAATAGGGAAACTAATGAATGAATAGCGGATCCATGCTATATAGAAGTCAAAAATAGGGAAACTAATGAATGAATAGTGGATCCATGCTATATAGAAGTCAAAAATAGGGAAACTGGTGAATGAATAGTGGATCCATGCTATAGTAGAAGTCACAAATAGGGAAACTAATGAATGAATAAGTGGATCTATGCTTTATTAGAAGTCAAAAATAGGGACACTAATGAAAAAATAATGGATCTATGCTATATAGAAGTCAAAATAGGGAAACTAACTAATATAAGAAAAAAAAAAATAGTGAGCGTTCTAATGAATAAATAGTGGATCTATGCTATTATAGTGTCAAAATATAGGGGACACTAATGAATAAATAGTGGATCTATGCTATATAGGAATCAAAAAATATGGGACACTAATGAATAAATAGTGGAATCTATGCTATATAGAAGTCAAAAATTGGGAAACTAATGAATAAATAGTGGATCTATGCCTATATAGAATTCAAAAATTAGGGAAACTAAACCCATCTGAATAAATAGTGGATCTATGCTATATAGAAGTCAAAAATAGGGAAACTAATGAATAAATAGTTGGATTCTATGCTATATAGAAGTCAAAAATAGGGAAACTAATGAATTGAATAGTGGATCCATGCTATAATAGAAATGAAAAATAGGGAAACTAATGAATGGAGATATAGTGGATCCATGCTATATAGAAATGAAAAATAGGGAAAAAATCACTAATGAATGAATAGTTGGATCCATGCTATATAGAAATCAAAAATAGGGAAACTAATGAATAAATAGTGGATCCATGCTATATAGAATTCAAAAATAGGGAAACTAATTGAATGAATAGTGGATCCATGCTATATAGAAATCAAATATATATGAATAGAGATAGAAATCAAAAATTAGGGAAACTAATGAATAAATAGTGGATCCATGCTATATATAAATTACAAAAATAGGGAAACTGATGAATAAATAGGATGGATCCATGCTATATAGAA
Source organism: Oreohelix idahoensis (assembly GCA_024509875.1). Taxonomy (NCBI): domain Eukaryota; kingdom Metazoa; phylum Mollusca; class Gastropoda; order Stylommatophora; family Oreohelicidae; genus Oreohelix; species Oreohelix idahoensis. The sequence goes on along the minus strand of JAMPIV010009400.1, from coordinate 4,043 downwards.
ATCAAAAATAGGGAAACTAATGAATAAAATAGTGGATCCATGCTATATAGAAAACTCAAAATAGGGAAACTAATGAATGAATAGTGATCCATATTAAATAGAAATCAAAAACAGGGAAATGAATGAATGAATGAACTTACCTTGCTGTGAGTGTTAGTCAGTCACTTTTAAGTAACTTTACCTCTCTGTTTCACAGTCACTGCCCGACAGCCAAGCACACACAGGTGGCGGACACACCGGAAAGTAGAAGGATAGCGGAGAATACGAAGATTCAGAGTAATGTAGGTCATGCTTGTGTCAGCAGCATCTGTTTGTATCTGACTTTTGCTAGATGGTGTTCATTTTTATTTATTAATTAATTAAAGATTATTACTGGATGACATTAATTACAGTAATGAGGGTGTCATGAATGATAGCAATGAGGATGTACTGAAAGAGTTAAAATGCGCAAAGAAGGCTAGTTAGTCCTGCTAGAAGGAAGCATGAAACTCTCTTCAGGTTTGTTATGAAAAGAAGCTACTGGAATATTGTGTGAAAACAGGAAAGATTGAACGAAAAAGAGATAAGAGTATTGGTCTCCATGTGTTTAGTCCGATTGAACTGAGTGGTTAGAGCATAAGTCTCTCGTGGCAAAGGTGCAGGGTTCAAAAATCATGGTACCAACACGCTCCAGTCAACCCAGCTGTAAATGGGTACTTGACTTTGAGAGTTAGGGATGGAAAAGGCAGCAAGGAAGGGAACTGGTCACCCACACCTCTCGATGCTGGACCTACAATTGTGTTGTCTCCTAACACTTCACTCCCCTACCGCTCCGCAGTATCTGCTATGGGACTACTTTTACCTTTGAAGAACAATGACTGCATTATAATGCTATCAGCTTGTTATCTCAATGGTGTGTCCTGCCATCACATCTTCAATCAATCAATACCCTTTAGCTCCCCAAGGAGCATTGGCCTTCAACAAACACATGTCAAGTCTTCCTGTCCGTGGCCATCCGCTCAAGTTCTTTCCGTGTTTTCCTCATCATTTTCACCTCTGTTTCCAGTTCTCTTCTCCGTGTGTTTTTTTGTCTACCTCTGCCTCTCTTTCCATGTGTATTCCAGAAACAGAACTGCCTTGTAATGTTATCAACAGGTTTCCTCAATGTGTATCTTATCCATCGCCAGCGTCTACTTCTTCTCACATCTTGTTCCTCTGGTATTTATCAGATTCGTGTCATCAGTTCAATATTAGTGATCTTGCTCATCATTTCAATATTAGTGATCTTGTCATCAGTTCACATATTAGATGATCTTGTCATCAGTTCAATATTAGTTGATCTTGTCCCATCAGTTCAATATTAGTGATCCTGTTATCAGTTCAATATTAGTGATCTTGTCCTCAGTTCAATGTTAGTGAACTTGTCATCAGTTCAATATTAGTGATCTTGTCATGAACATTTTAGTGATCTTGGTCATCAGTTCAAAATTAGTGATCTTGTCAACAGTTCAATATTAGTGAACTTGTCATCAGTTCAAATATTAGTGATCTTGTTCATCAGTTCAAATATTAGTGATCTTGTCATCTGTTCAATATTAGTGATCTTGTCCATCAGTTCATTATTAGTGATCTTTGTCATTAGTTCAATATTAGTGATCTTATCATACCATTCAATATTAGTGATCTTGTCATACCAGTTTCAATATTAGGATCTTGTCAAACCAGTTCAATATTATTGATCTTGTCATACCAGTTCAATATTAGTGGAGTCTTGTCATAACCATTCAATATTAGTGATCTTGTCATACCAGTTCAATGTTAGTGATCTTGTCCATAACTATTTATGAGTCCTTCTGATTCTAGGAAGGGCAGAATGTAAGACGGGCCTGCGTGCCCAATTAACTAACTCATTTGAAAATAAAGTTCGTTCATTCGTTACTTCATTCATTCGTTCGTTCTAAGCAAGCCACCAGTTTTATGAAATTCATTCTGTTTTCCCCCCGCCCTTGTATGTTTTAGACCCCCCCAACAGGACTGACTTGACATTTGAGTTTCAAGAGTCTAATTTTTTTTTTTGAGTTTGACTTGATTTTTTTTGATATCCAAATATGTTTCATTCATTTGTATTGAAAGCTCCCTGTTTGCCTTTTCTATTCTTATGTTGATATCCTTATCTGTTCCTCCAAAACTTGAGTTTATTTCTGACTTTTTTTGTCTTCACGTCCAGTACCATGAGATACAGTACCCAACTTGTCTCACTGACTTTTGTCTTCAGGTCTTGTACCTTTCAGACAGTAACTGTCAACTGGGTCTCGGACTGACTTTTGTCTTCAGGTCTTGTACCTTTCAGACAGTAACTCAACTGGTCCTCACTGACTTTTGTCATTCAGGTTTAGTACCTTTCAGTCAGACAGTATCTCAACTGGTCTCACTTGACTTTTGTCTTCAGTCTTGTACCTTTCAGACAGTACTCAACTGGTCTCACTGACTTTTGTCTTCAGGTTTAGTAACCTTTCAGACAGTTTTACTCATTTTTTACCTGGTCTCACTGAACTTTTGTCTTCATGTCCTAGTACCATGCAGACAGTACACAACTTGTCTCACTGACTTTTTTGTCTTCAGGTCTAGTACCTTTTCAGACAGTACTCAACTGGTCTCGGACTGACTTTTTCTTTTTTCTCCTCTGACTTTTTGTCTTCAGGTCTTAGTACCATGCAAACAGTACTCAACTTGTCTCACTGACTTTTGTCTTCAGGTCTAGTACCATGCAAAAAACAGTACTCAAACTTGTCTCACTGACTTTTTGTCTTCAGGTCTAGTACCTTTCAGACAGTACTCAACTGGTCTCACTGACTTTTTCTCACAGACTTTTGTCTTCAGTCTTAAAGTACCATTCAAACAGTACTCAACTTGTCCTCACTGACTTTTGTCTTCAGGTCTAGTAATCCTTTCAGACAGTACTCAACATGGTCTATCTGACTTTTGTCTTCAGGTCCTAGTAACCTTGTCAGACTGTACTCAACTGGTCTCACTGACTTTTCTGTCTCATGTCTAGTACCTTTATCAGACAGTACACTCAAACTTGTCTCACTGACTTTTCTGTCATCAGTCTAGTACCTTTCAGACAGTACTCAACTTTTTCTCACTGACTTTTGTCTTCAGTCTAGTACCTTTCAGACAGTACTCAACTTGTCTCACTGACTTTGTCTTCAGGTCTAGTAACCTTTCAGACAGTACTCATACTATGTCCCCTCACTGACTTTTGTTCTTCAGTCTAGTACCTTTCAGACTGTACTCAACTGGTCTCACTGACTTTTCTTCTCACTGACTTTTGTCTTCAGGTCCTAGTACCATGCAAACAGTAACTCAACTTGTCTCACTGACTTTTGTCTTTCAGGTCTAGTACCTTTCATACAGTACTCAATTGGTCTCACTTGACTTTTGTCTTCAGGTCTAGTACCATGCAAACGGTAAACTACAACTTGTCTCACGACTTTTGTTCTTCAGGTCTAGTATAAGCAGACAAAACATGACTTGTCTCTCGACTTTCTGTCTGACGTGGCTTGACTTGTGTCCATGCAGACAGTAACCAAACAGAACTCAACTTGTGTCACTGACTTTTTGTCCCCAGGTCTAGTACCATACAGACAGTACTCAACTTGTCTACACTGACTTTTGTCTTCAGGTCTTAGTACCTTTCAGACAGGTACTCAAGAACTGGTCTCACTGACTTTTGTCTTCAGGTCTAGTACCGGAATGGCAGACAGTACTCAACTTGTCTCACTGGCTTTTTGTCTACAGGTCTAGTAACCTTTCAGACAGTACCTCTACTGGTCATACACTGACTCCTCACTGACATTTGTCTACGAGGTCTATAGTACCGTTTTCAGACAGTAAACTCAAATGGTCTCACTGCTTTATCTCCCTGACTTTTTGGCTTCAGGTCCTAGTACCATGCAAACCGTAACTCAACTTGTCTCACTGACTTTTGTCTATAGGTCTAGTACCGAGATGCTAGACAGTACTCAACTTGGTCTCACTGACTTTGGTCTTCAGGTCTAGTA